>OY986974.1:2677971-2703301 GCA_963920575.1 Narthecium ossifragum | reverse complement strand
CAGGGTTGGTCTTCTCTCAGACATCACCAGGGTGCTCCGCGAGAATGGCCTGTGCATCAAGAGAGCAGAGATCTCGACGGAGGATGGCAAGGCTGTCGACACTTTCTATGTTTCAGAGATGTCTGGCAACCCTTTGGATGCAAAGGCCATCGAGTCGATACGCATACAAATCGGCCAGACCGTCCTGAGGGTGAAGCAGAATGGTCTTCCCCCTCCTAAATCTCCTGAGGAGACGAGCTCCACCGGCTTCATGTTCGGGGGTTTCTTGAAAGCATGCTCGTTTCAGAGCTTCCGCCTGATTCGATCCTACTCCTGATATTTTGAAGATTGCATTCCAACAATAATTAGCTCATGTCAGCAGAAAACAACTGAATCCTACTCCTGATGTATTGAAGATTGCATTCCAACAAAAATTAGCTCATGTCAGCAGAAAACAAATGAATAGGTAGACATCATAGACACTGAAAATATACTTAGATATGGAGGCAGGATTCAAGCAACACTTCATACTTTATGCCACGATCACATACATACTTGTAAATATATCTCACTTTGCTATTTTGATGTACAGAATGTGTAAATATTTCATGTAATGGAAGAAAAGTTGTGAAATATTTGTACATATGATTAGATCTTCTTGCGTCTCTATGTTCATTGTGCCTGAATGATCATAGATCACAAAAGAAAAGATAAAATGATGTGAATTTGATGATGAAGAATATTCTACTTCTGCTTTTGCTAGGAATCAAGAAAAGGTGATGCCAATCTCTTTTGAGAAGAGAAGAATCTCATGAAAGATTATTGATCTTTATTCCACTTTCTCTGTGCTATTGAATTCTGTACCCATCAATGGAAACCTAAGAAAACACATTGGTATCTCAGCAATCAACTGTGGTATAATTCTTCGCTTCCAAGCAGAGTTCCATAAGCCCAGAGAATATGGAAGAGAATAGGATTCTAACAAGCATCACAGAGTAAACATGAAGCCATTCACATGGAATTTTTAAAAAAAAACCATTCGAGCAAGAATCTTTGATAAAGCTCATTACAAAAAAAAGGAATCCTTGACACAGTTGGGTCACAAGTGTGGAATTTTGTATTGATGAATTGAAGTGTTATGTTTGATTAAAGCCTCATACATGGAGGTCTAATAGGGATGTAAGATCCCTTACAAGATGCTGTTCAACAAAGACCAGGGAATTCCATGGTCTCTTTTCTTTTGTGATCTATGTATCTTTCGGTAGAGAGGAGGAGGGTTGGTTGCCGGAGCCGACGTTGGTCGGCGGAGAAGCGGCGCGACGGCGAAGAAGGGAGGACGGCGGCAGCGTGAGATGGGGGGTGGATGGCGGCAGCGCGAGATGGAGGACGGCGGCGACGCTTAGGGCACGGGCGAGGTCGAGGGTCGACGGGGGGAGGGAGGCCGGGCCTAGGTCGTCGGCGGCGAGCTGGTGGCGAGGTCTAGGGCACGGGCGAGGGAATGGGGGGAGGATGGGCTCGGGGGGAGGGAGGCCGGGCCTAGGTCGTCGGCGGCGAGCTGGCGGCGAGGTCTAGGGCATGGCGAGGGAATAGGGGAGAGATGGGCTCGGGGGAGGGATGGCCTGGGGGAGGAATGGTTAGAGAATTTAAGTAAAGGAAGAGGCTGAACTGGCTGGATCTGGACCGTCCGATCCGATCGGACGGTCCAGATTTGAGTTTGATGTAGAAGACATATAAAACTGGCTTTATCTTGAAAATTCTCCTATATATATATATATATATATATATATATATATATATATATATATATATATATATATATATATATCCTTAAAAACATACTAGTGAATCAGCACGTGCTTCGCACCTACCAATCACATTTTAATTATAGAAAACCAAACTTTAGACATGAATTTATACACATAAAGCAACCCATCCATGCAATGCGGTAAGAAGACAAAACTTATGCTACAAAATAATGAATTTGCTGATGCATTTCTAAGATATATTAGTATCTCAATAAAGTTGATGCTCATAGCAGCTCACAGTTTTTCAAATTGTAAAGTGTTCTTTTTGCTAGGTTTGATTAAGTTAGAAGTAGAATCAAATTAGGAGCATCAATATCATGACCAAACTGAATCAATGTCATTAATTGACATATATATATATATATATATATATATATATATATATATATATATATATATATATATATATACCTAATAGTTTTCTCACCAAAACCCTAGATAAGCCGATAAAATGGTTTTTATATAAGATTATGGATAAAGTGTTTGAATGTATAAATAGAGTTTATGTATACTTATCATCAATCCAAACGGGCTCAAATACATTTCCATATCACGATAAAACTTCAGAATTCCAATAATTTATCATAAGAGAATGACGACGCTTGTTTCAGGGAATATTATTTCTGAAGTAATTCGAATATTTTCAGGACTAATGTGATATTATAAAAAAATATAGATACTAACGTGAAATCTAATCAATTTTGAGTTTTTTAGAGAATAATATGATCTACCCAATATGTTACATTAATCTCACTCATATTATCCTATCAACAAACTTGAAGATATAACTAAGTAGCGTCACATGTATGTCACGTTAAACATGTCGATCCACCTAAACATAATTATTGAATTGTGATGCCACACTCACGAAGAATATGCCAAAGTAAAACCAAATCAAACCAACCTGACTTGACCCATCTGTGGGACTCGACCTTTTGATTGGACTAAACCTCAATGTCAAGCCGGCGCCACCCCAGTCATAGGAATCATCTCATCGATCGGACGGTCCAGATCTCATACGACCCAAAAGTAGAGCATTTTTACGAGATAGATCTGTTCCCTGTGGTAGAGCAACACCGTATCCCGCACTCGTGATTCTCTCTGAAGGCTTTCTAGCCAAGGGAAGACGGTAGGAAGAGAGAAGCGAGAGGGCTTTTGCGCGTCTTACCAATAAAGGGGTCGCTGGGGTTCTCCGATCTCTCACACGGATTCATCTCGCTCTCTCCTTCGATTTCGCATCCGGATCGATCTTTGGTAGGCGCCGAATCCCTTAAATTTCCCAAAAATCGATTTTTTTCCCCTTATGCTTCTTTGCCATGGATACGCCACCTCTTGTCTAGCTGAGGAAAGCTGGTTCTTCTGGCGTGCGTTGATTTTGATTCTTTTATTTGTTGATTAGTGTTGTTAGATGGTCTTGGAAGCAAATACTGGTATTTGGGTTCTTGTCTCTTTTCTTGTTTATTTGGCAATTTTTCATGAATTGTGGTACTTGATATGGATTTGTGGTTCTGTTTGGGAGTGCTATGAGTACCGTTCATTTGTATCTTTGCCCCAGTGTAAATTTATATGAAAAACATAAATTACCAATGATGGTAGAAGGGCGACTTATGAGTCATTTTTATGAGTTAATGCTTAAAAACTTATCCAGTGCTGTTATGGAATGTAAATTGGTGTCGTGGATATCAGTGTTTTGGATCCAAGATGGATTTTGAAAAGACTTAGAAGCTAATATAGTGTCAGAAATTGTTGTTCAGCACATATGAAATGGGGATTATATAATCTAGTAGATAGGAAGTCATGATGAATAGGTTACAAGTACTCGTGGTTCTGCACCTTTCAGCCATTATGGTTCAGCTCAAGTATTTGCTCCCTCCCCAAATTCGAGTCATTGTAGTTGTGTTGACTCTTACAAGTTGGAATTGTTTGGCTCATGTTAATCCCCCATGTTGGAAGTAAAATATGTTTTTATTCCCTTAACTGATTGGTTTTTGGGCTTGAATCGGGAGAAAAGAATATGGTATTTGTGGATGTAAATCCTTATGCCTTTTCTACTTCGATGAAGGGGATAGCTTTGGTGGTAGCTTTTTGGGAAATTGTGAGAGGATGCTATTTAATACAAAGCTCTTAGAAAGTTCAACAAAGTTTCAGTTTGCATCCTGTGTCATACATGTAAACTCCTTTACATATTTTCATTTTCGAGAGGCACTCTACAATGTAATAATTTGTGATAGGATAATTCCTCTTTGATTGCCACTTTGATCGTTGGCTTTTAAGGCAGTTATTCTCTTCCTGATTTCATATGATTATTTTTAACTATTTTATTACTCTTATCAGTTTTGTGTGCATATTATAATTGCCTTATTATCGCTTCCAATTTGGCCACTATTTCGCAGTTAGTACCTGATGTTTATGTCTCAGTTCAGATAAGTTGCAGCACTAGTATTGAGTGACTTGCAAACTTCCAAAATGCTGATTAGACTCATTATGTAGTTTTAGGACCTGTCGAGGAACATGGCCTCCGTATGCTGTTGAATATATATGTTGTCTGCCCTAGTTCTTAATTCATTTTCACGACTAGATGCTTCTGTCATCTTATAAGATTATTGTTGGCACAGCTTCTTCATCAGCTTTTTTGATTCTTACTGTGTATTCACAGGGAGTCGAACATTCTTCTGAAGAGAAAGCAATGGCGAGTTCTAGCACTTGCTCAAATCTCAGAACCCCAGATGGATCAACCTCTAATGCAGCAATGTCAATAAATTCAAATATGGAGCCACCACAAGCACCTAATCCCCAGAGCAATGCCTCACAGGGGCCAGTTGCTATCCTTTGGGACATTGAGAACTGCCCCGTTCCAAGCGATGTTCGCCCTGAAGATGTTGCTGGCAATATCAGGATGGCATTGCGGGTGCACCCTGTCATCAATGGAGTCGTAACTATGTTTTCTGCTTATGGGGATTTCAATGCTTTCCCACGAAGACTGCGGGAGGGTTGCCAAAGAACTGGTGTAAAGCTTGTGGACGTTCCAAATGGAAGAAAAGATGCAGCTGACAAGGCTATCTTGGTCGATATGTTTTTGTTTGCTCTGGACAGTCGACCACCCTCATCAATCTTGTTAATATCAGGTGATGTAGACTTTTCCCCTGCCCTCCATATCCTTGGCCAACGTGGCTACACCATCATCCTTGTTATCCCTGCTGGTGTGGGCGTCTCCTCTGCACTGAGCAATGCAGGGAGGTTTGTTTGGGATTGGCCGAGTGTGGCTCGTGGAGAAGGTTTTGTTCCCCCAAGATCCTATGTGCCACGTGTACCTGACCTTGCTAGTTGCCTCATGAGGTCTAATATTCAGGACAATTGTGATACTCAACATGAAGAAGAGGCTATCATCTATCGAGGAACTTCACAAAGTGATTATAGTTGCCTCTCAAACGTCAACCAAGGATACAGCTACAACCCTTCCCATGTGTCTAGTGAACGTTCTAGGGATTCCCACACTTTGACGGAGTATAGCAGCAATAACCACATGTCTATGCCTTTTATGTCTTCTTCAAGGTCTCAAAGCCTACTATCTGGTCTGAATGAAAATCCTTTGCCTGATCAGAATGGAAGCCAAGATCTGGCATGGGTTCAGCCAGGAGATCTTGGAGGACTCAAGGCTCAGGTGATTAGGTTGCTTGAGACATATGGTGGAAGTGTCCCTCTTGTGCGCATTCCACCAGAATATCTGAAGATATTTGGTCGACCCCTATATGTGGCTGAGTATGGAGTTTGTAAGCTTGTGCACCTTATCAATAAGATGGGTGACGCCTTTGTTGTGGTAGGGAAGGGACACAAAAAGATGGTTTGCCTTCGCAACTATGATGATAGGCAAATCAAGAAGTGCCCAAGTACACCTGTCATTTTGAGGAAGGATAAGAAGGCAAAAGGCGTCTCCGAGGATAATATGGATGCGAGTACATGTCCTATTATGCGTAGCTCTTCGGATGAATGCTCAGATGATGCTGTTAGTGGGCTAGATGAAAGGAATATGGATGCTGTTTCATCGGCTGCATACGAATATGATGAACGCCTTGAAAACTTTAGACTGGAAGTCCAAGAGCTTCTTGTATGCTACTCTTGTCCTGTACCACTTGGTAGTTTCATCTCTCTTTATGAGCAGCGTTATAAGAAACCCCTTGACTACCTGAACTTTCGAGTTAATGGGTTGGAGCAACTGATCGATAAGGTGAGGGATGTAGTGGAATTGAGGGAAGATTCCACGAGCAAGAAGAAGTTTCTTGTCTCTACCTGAGCAAATGGATACTGCTGGTGCTTGTATGTGGTTGTCCTAACTAATGATGTTGTTTCTGTAGTACCTTGGGACGAGAAAAGGTTGAATGCTTTTCCTCATTTTCTTGTTTTGGTTCTGTCATGCGTCTTGCACAAGAATGACACCTATTTTTCAAGTGTCTGTAAAAAGATGTGCAGTCGCGAGAGCTGTATTTGTCACAGATAATATTCATAGTTTTTGAACTTTTTATCTTCAAATTAATGTTCAAATACAGTTGTACAGTAATTCCTTTGCTTCAGAATTTATCTCCGAGCTTTTACTGCTCTTAGCAATGACTTCTCTTTCTTAGTCCGACTGATGCAGATTTGCCTCTTGGGTATATTGGCATGGTGGTTTTGTGTTGACTAAGATTTGAGCAGATCAGACTGCAAAGACCAAGGGACTAATCATTTACAGCTTTCTGAAAGGTCATCTAAGGTGGTGGGTTTCATACTTTGCTGGCATCGATGCTGAATGCTTGTCATCTGTCTATCATCAGATGAAGTTTTCAAACCATGATACAATGTCATCAGGTAGTCCATGCATCACACTGATCGTGCTTCATTAGGTTCACATACGCCACAGGAGGAGTTTGAAATGTTAGAAAGCACAGAAATAATTTGTATTAGTTTTCATAAGCCACCAGAAATCTTGTTGTGGTGCTTTATTAGAACTTCGTTTTGGATATCTCAACTTTGCGATTAATAGATCTGAGAGTTCCCCTCTTTTCCAAATTTAAGTGAATCAGTCGTTCATACCTTGATCTGTCATTTTTAATCAACAATGAGAGAGGTTTTTGGTTCCGGAATTTGTGGGTAGTACTGAACAGAATCAAAACATCCTATTTTCTGTCACGCTTTAATATGGAGGGCTACAGAGATGATTATGGTAGCAAATAGTTTCATATTTCTATTAAAAGCATGCTGACATGATGCCCAAAGTTGATAAAATGAATGAATTAAGTGCCGGGTGAAGAAAAAAACCCAAAAAAAAAATGATACATGACATGTATATCCCGACTCATCGGTACAGAAACTGTTCTTATTTCCCAAGCAGACGGCGTGTGCGTTGATTCGCTCCTTTCACCCTGGCATTCAGCTCCTCCACATCGTCATTCAAATGATCCAGCGCCACATTCTGCCTGCAAATTACCAGGAAGATGCTTCTCAATGAAACAAAAACGCCAAAAGATTAATGCATATTTGCGGGCCAAGAAAACAAGCCACATCAGGTCTTCTTTCAGCCTAACAGATCTGAAGATTTTGATTTTGCTTATACTGTTTCTCTTTCAATGTGAGCTCAAAATAAAAAGGACAAATGTTGAACAAACATACCTATCAATCTCAGAACCCATGTCAACAGCCATGCCCTTCAGCTGGCCCAAGACATTGCTCAAGTCTGAGAGCGTGTCATCTTGCTTTACCTTCTCAACCTGTTTTAATAGAACAGTTGCCAGGCAACTTAGATTTCGTACGAAAACGATAGGAAAAATCTATAGTACACTGGTGCATACTACTCAAGATAATGCATGCAGACCTCGACTTTCTGCATTGCTGATTTAGGTTCAGCATACTGTCGAGGCTTCGACTGTCCCTGCTTATTTGAAGATAATCCCAGTTTGTCTCTCTGTTCCATGTGGCTTGCTTTCGTATGGAATTGATCATCTGCATGTTTGTCAATGAATTCAAGGACAAAATATAGATCAATCAGATATAACCTTGCCGCTGATGCTTTCGACTATACCTCCAGTTATGGCGGGGCCCTTTAGCTCTCGAGTTTTCTTAGGCTTCCATGGCTTAGAAAAGAAGCCTCCAAGACTTCCCAAAAGCTTCTCACTCTGCAATAAATCATGAGCAATGATCAAGGGGTTATGCATAATAATGTCCTAAGAAAGTCCTTTAGAAATGATTGTTGAACATTTTGCATTTCACAACCAAAAGAACTGAGAAATCAGCAAGTAAGAGGTAATACCTATCTCCTGAATTATATATCAAAACAAGCAAACTCTAGAAATCAACTCTTTTCACTTAGCTTGCTTCATAACAGCCAATGCTTAAAGGTGACAAGTTAAATGTTGTAGCTGAACACCTAATGGCACATCATACAATATCCTTGACCATATATTATGCTGCCCAAATTGCTCATATACAAAGCCTCACAAATGTTCAAACTATCAGATGCTACGGCTACCTGATTTCAAAAGAACAGCAAAAGTGAAATGTTACAGAGAGTGCATACATACCCTACTGAGATCTTGGTCCATATCAGTTGCCATTTGATGAGTTCTTGTGATCTGCTCACCCTGCTGATGCAAGGTGACAAGAGTCCTTGTAGCATCTTCTTTAATAACTTCAGCTATCCTCAGACAGTCATTAACTTTGTGAGTAGTTTCTTCAGCCTTGTAAGCCGCATAGTGCTTGAGTTCTTGCACTGATTGGTTCTCGAACCCTCCGGAGTCTCGAAAATCATTCTTGTATTGATTCTTCCCGGCATTGGAGCCCGCGTATGATGAAGCTGATGCACTTATGTCAGGAGCCGAGGAAGCTCTGGCATGTCGAGGGTTCGTTTCGGTCTCAGAATCTGAATCGAAAGGGTTGGAGGATCCGGCGAACCCGGATTCAACCGAATGCTGCTTGCTAACCTTAGAAACAGGCTTCTTTGCTGTCCCCAGCCGAGACATGAAAGCAGGTACTTATTGCAGAGCCTAAATGGAAAAGGTATGCAACCGACGAAGCACAAGGATCCAGTAGTGATATCTAAGAGCAACCACAAGATCATGTCAAAGTGTCAGTCAATCAATGGCAACATTGATAGGAGAACAGTATTAAGAATCAAAAACAACTATACAACATGAAGAAGCCCACTTCTATAACAGATATACATAGCAGCAGAAGACCTAGAGAACAAATCAAAGCCATGGCTAAAAACCCCAATTCTACAAAACCCTATGATTGAATTGGGGATAGAACACTACAAATCGAAGTATTAGAATCAACAAAAGGGAAACACTACATTTGCTAAACTATCTCGTATAGATGATCAACGGTGATCTGAAGACACCCAAAACCGAGTTCGACCTAGACATTGATATTTGGTACCAATGCTCAAAACCAGGGTAAAAGATCCAATTTTTCAGAAAATCATGACATATTCTGAGAGATGATTGGACCAAATACCTGCAAAATATCAAGATGGTAGGAACGAGGCGATGAGATCGACTAGAAAAGCCCCAAAATCCACTCAAAGTAATCTTCTTGCTCTCGAGACGAAGGGCTTCTTCCCTCGTCTCATCTCCTTTCGCACCTGGGAGGAGAGAAATTTCGACCGTTGGGCGCGTTTGTTTAAATAGGCTTCTTTCCCGGATTTGACCGTTGGAGAGGTGTGGCGTGATAAGAGGGATAAATGTGGGTGGCAGCCGTCCGTTGGTGATCGGACGGAGGTGGGTTCTTGAACTCGGCTAACGGGAAGGGCAAAGGTTAGTTAGAGACAGTTGGAACCAGGTGACTACTTGGGCCCCACAAAAAGTATTCTAGAAATGGGCCCAAACTCCTTATATAGAAAAAAAACCATAATTTTAGAAAAAATGTGATGATTAAGTTAGAAAAAAGATTTGCACCCCTCCACGTGGCGAGTCACTGTTGGGTCCTTGGGTGGCTCCCTATATAGTCACCCAGTGCAACCAATCATCGTGAAGGGAGGGAATCCGGACAAGTGGGATAAATATCATTATTACTTATCAAGATTTATTTATATATTATAATTGGTGTGGCAACCGCAAAATATCAACATTATAACATACAACATATCATAAAAAAAAAAAAATAAACTTACATAAGATGATGGGAGTTTATTCAATCCAAAATTTAAAATTGGAAAATTAGAAAACATAGATATAATTGAAAAATAGAATCGAAAAGACGTAAATAAATAAAAACATCCCATAGGCACGGGCCCACGCCCTAGTTTTAAAACATATATGATACATCCCGATGTTCTAATAAGTGATTTGCCTGAAAGGTCATGCTAAATACACCACACAAAGTGCTAAGTACATCGCACCATTTTTTATTCGGTTTTTAAAAACCGAACACTATGTTATATGGTTCGATCGGTAACAACCGAATCATGTAGTTCTGATGGTTCGGTTGTTACCGATCGAACCATATAACATAGTATTCGGTTTTTAAAAACCGAACATGTAACATAATGTTCGGTTTTTTAAAATCGAATAAAACGGTGTGGTGCATTTAGTCGAACATGTAACATAATGTTCGGTTTTTTAAAATCGAATAAAACAGTGTGGTGCATTTAGTAATTCTTACGGTGTATTTAGCTTGACCTTGCCTGAATGAGACGTATTAAGCATTAGGTCTTCTATGATGTAATCCAATGCAGCGTGCCAAACAAACTTATAATTGAGCTTTATGTAATTACACATGCCTTTCCAGATATTGGCTATCACATATAAACCTAAAATTAGTTTGATTTTTTTGTATAAGCCTCTCAAATAGAATTCCACTTAGAGGTGGCAATTTGGGTTCAAACCGGTCAACCTAACCTGACCCAAAATTAGCAATTCAGACTGATTATATTCGAATTCTGATCGAAAATGGATCAACCTGTTTATGACCCGCCAATATACGAGTCGAGTGCGGGTTGAGTCGGGTAACCCTGCTCTCCACCGCTACCGCCTACCCTTGTCCACTAGGCCGGCGTATACCATCGTCGTGTGAGGGCGGCTTCAACCATGGTTGGAAGGTTCGTCTCTCTCTCTATCTCCGGTTAGGATTTCAACGCACTATCGTTTTCGAAGCTTTCTTGGATTGCCTTATGTGCTTTTTAAGTTTTTATCCGCATTATAATGCAACTAGGCTGTTACTTTCTTGGTTATGTTGTGAAACATGTGCATTATATATGGTCATACATGAATGACCATTACCTAACCCTCATTTACGAGGCTTGAAATTTTTACCCATGGCCATTTGTCTTGTTGTATGAGATTTGCCTATAAATAGGCATTGGATGAAACAAGGTGGGTAAGAATAGAAGTGAAGAGAAGATCTTATCTTCCTCTTGTTCTCTTCTCATCCCTTTCTCTCTCTCTCTCAAGTTCATACATATATTTGGTGTGTTGTTCTTGATATTTATACAACACGTTATCAGCACGAGACTCTACCACATAGAAGAAAAGGAGAGAATTTGTCAGGTATATCTTACTGACAGTTACTTTGTTATTATGCCAGATATTCTTATTCTAGGTTATATAGTGTTTGAAACACATACTTGTACCTGAAGTACAAGCCATATATGAAGAATAGACCATTGTGATGCCTGAAGCACACATGATAAAATAATTATACCAGAAGTACAAAATTTGATGTACACGAAGTACAAATTAAGAGAGTGCCTGAAGCACACGACTTGGTGCATGAAGCACAAGTTACTACAACAGTGCATGAAGCACTTAGTTTGCACCCGAAGTGCAAATCACTATATTGTGCCTGAAGCACATGATCTCGTACATGAAGTACATTCATTAATTTTTATTATTGTTAATATAATGCTTAAGTACATATTTACTTAAAACTTTAATACATACAGTTCATATCAGTCATTCACTATATGTACATTTTAATGTGGGATATTATCAGCCCTTCGGGGCCACCCGAGTGGTCAGCGCGACCACTCGAACTTATGGGAATGAAGCCTACGGTTCGAATCCGGATCACCGATCCGCCAGGAAAACCTGGGCTCAAAAAAAAAAAAAAAATTTTGCTGCTATTTCTTTTATTTTATTTAATTCTTGGCATATTTATTTTGTACAGTCTGATCATGGCTAGCTTAGTGAAGTTGGAGTTCCTTCCCCTGGATGTTACCGGCAGTAACTATTTATCCTGGGCGCTGGATGCTGAACTCCATCTAAATGCTAGAAACCTGGGGAGCACTATTAAGGAGGGGAATGTTGCCACGCCAAATGAAAAAGACAGTGCCATTATATTTCTCCGTCGCCACATCCATGAAGACCTGAAAAATGAGTACCTTGCTGTGCGGGATCCACTAGATTTGTGGAAAAACCTAAGTGATAGGTTTCAACACTTAAGAACTATTGTCCTCCCCACTGCCCAATACGACTGGATGCACCTACGCCTTCAGGATTTTAAGACCGTTAGTGAATACAATTCAGCCCTCCACAAAATCACATCTCAATTAGAACTATGTGGCCAACCCATATCTGACCAAGACAAACTTGAGAAGACATTCTCCACCTTCCATGCCTCGAACTTGATTTTATAGCAGCAGTATAGGCAACGTGATTATAAGAAGTATTCTGAACTGATTGATGCCTTACTTAGAGCTGAGAGACAGAACCAAATTCTGTTAAAAAATCATGAGTCCCGTCCCTCTGGCTCTGCTCCATTTCCAGAAGCAAATGCTAATGCCTATCATGGACACAGTCATAGACGTGGCCGTGGCCGTGGACGCGGACGAGGCCGTGGACGTGGGTGAGGTAATGATAGGTTTCATTATTATCGCGAAGGATACAATACCCCTCAATCTCTCCATAAAAATGATCAAGTAGGGAATAGAAAGAGAAAAGAACCTGAAGATGGAACCTCTAAGAAGAATGATGATGAATGCTACCGATGTGGAGGAAAAGGGCACTAGTCTCGCAACTGTCGTGCGCCCAAGCATATTGTGGAACAACACACAGCAAGAGGGAAGAAAAAATGTGTTGAAACAAACTTTACAGATTTCGATGGCATGGCTGATATTTCCTTTCCTGAAGCCCCCATGGTTGGTACATCTCTGGATGTATCGGACTTCCTCGTAGGATCTGAGGAGTGGATGGACACTAACTAAAATCATGTATTATATCTAGAGTACTTATATCTATTAGTATGTAATTGGCTTGTTATCCTATGTATTTTTGAATGATTTAAAGTTTATGCATATCCTATGAATGCATATATTGCTCTAATTGTTTCCCAGATGGATGGCAATGCATGTCTTGCAGACAGTGCAACAACAAACACGATCCTCCGAGATCGTAAGTACTTCTCACAGTTAACATTGAAAGGATCAAATGTTAATACAATATCAGGTCCAGTAGACTTGATTGAAGGCTCCGGAAGAGCCATCATAGTTTTGCCCGGGGGGATAAAACTATCTATTGATGATGCATTATACTCCACTGAATCCAGAAGAAATCTACTCAGTTTCAAGGATTTACGTCGTAATGGATATCATATGGAAACGACGAATGAAAATGGTGTAGAGTATTTATGCATCACACTTACAGTTTCATGCCAGAAGCATGTGCTTGAGAAGCTTCCTGCCCTTTCTTCTGGTCTATACTATACGAAAATAAGACCAATAGAATTACATGCGGTGATGCACCAGAAGTGCACTAATCCAAGTGATTTTATACTTTGGCATGATCGACTTGGTCACCCTGGATCAATGATGATGCGTCGAATCATTGAAAATTCACATGGACATAGCCTTAAGAACCAAAAGATTCTTTTACCCAATGAATATCCATGTGCTTCTTGCTCTCAAGGAAAACTAATTGTAAGACCATCCCCATCTAAGGTCACCTCTGAACCCCCAAGTTTATTGGAGAGAATTCAAGGTGATATATGTGGACCCATTCATCCCTCTAGTGGACCATTTCGATATTTCATGATCTTAATAGATGCATTCACGCGATGGTCGCATCTATGCCTACTATCTACTCGTAACATTGCTTTCGCTAAACTTTTAGCTCAGATCATTCGGTTACGAGCCCAGTTCCCAGACTATCCCATCAAGACAATTCGTCTTGATAATGCTGGTGAGTTTACATCTCAAGCATTTTTAGATTATTGTATATCAGTTGGGATAAATGTGGAACATCATGTTGCACACACACATACTCAGAATGGCCTAGCAGAATCACTTATTAAACGTATCCAATTGATAGCTAGTGTGAGGACCCGTCCCTCTATCCTCGTGGCTTGTTGTTGACCCCAAGGGCAATTTGGGAAATTGCGCCTTGGCGGTCGTTTCACACTGGGTGTGCACACACAGGCCTTGCTTGATGGTTATGTTTGTTAGAGAGGTTAGGTGGGACCTAGTTTGGGAGTTCTGGGCTTGGGCCCGTTTTCCAGCCCAAGTTTGCACTTCTGGGCAGGGAGGATCGATCCTTTGGTCGTGGAGGATCGATCCTGCCTGTGCCTGGAAGTCTCTGTCGGTGGCTTTTGAAGGACGGCCACCGCGGTGGCCGTCGCTTCCCCTGTCAGGAGAGGGAAGACTTTCCCTCCCCTCCCCCCAGCTTTTCCCCGCATTCGCCGGCTTTCCCCGGCCTTACCCGCCCTTTCCCCTCTTCCTTTCTTCCTCTCTTCTTCTTCATCCCCGCGAGAACTCTGTTTTTTTCCCCTGTTCAGACCTCTCCTTCTCCTCCTCTGGCCACCATTCTGGGAGCTTGAAGGCTCGTTGGAACCGGGACGGCGCGAGGAAGATCCTTGGCTAGGCTTCGTGGATCGAAGCTGCTTTGAGGAGGTAGGGATCCCACTCAAACTCCGGCTAGCTTTGAAGGTTTAAAAATCCGGTTTTGTTTTCTTGATTAATCTCCTTGTGGAGTTGTTGTTTCCCGGTTTTGAGGCCTTGAGTAGTCTCGTGGTACTCAGATCTACCAACCCACCAAGTTTGGTGAGGTTTGGTTTTGTCTTCCGGCGGTTCTCCGGCCGGAAGCACGCCGGAACCCATCAGAATCGATCCTCCTGGGAGGAAGGATCGGTCCTCTGGTGTTGGCTTGCTGCGCCCAGCACATGATCGATCTTCTTATGGGAGGAGATCGATCATGGGGCCTGGGTAAGCATGGTTACCCTTCGTCCCTAAAATGATCGATCTTCCTGGGAGGAAGGATCGATCTTCCTGGGAGGAAGGATCGATCTTCCTTGGTGCGACTGGAAGGGTGCCCTCTGTCACCAAAAAGATCGATCTTCCTGGGAGGAATGATCGATCTTCTTTGGCTCGACAGTGAGGGAAGCTCACTGTTGCTTGGATGATCGATCCTTCCCTTGGTGAGGATCGATCCTTCAGTAGCAGAGAGGGTTTTTCAAGAGTTTTGCCCGCGAGGCTTCGCATGTATGTGGTTTTTACGATTTTACCCTCGGGGTTGATCCTGTAATGAATTATACATGAATGCTTATCGCTTTGTGGTTGAACCGAGAGGGTGATGTCTCTCGGGGTAAGTAGAATAAATGGGCTGACGGTATGCCCTTACCGCTTTGTGGTGAACCGAGGGAGTCATGACCCTCGGGAGTGTTTAGTATAAATGGGCTGAAGGTGTGCCCTTGCTGTGTTGGTTGTTTACAGCTTTATCATACTTATCCTGCCCTGTGTTCCTGTGCATTAGGCATGCTAGGGTAGGTTGGGTCGGTGTTGACTCTGCTGCTTAGAGTACCAAGTGATGGTAGTCTTAACCTCGGTTGTTCCGCCAAGTGCGGAGATCCCGCTTGGAGAAGGGGGTCCTACTGGTTGCGTCGTGTCCACCCTGCGTCAGGGAATGTCGGAGTTGCCCACCCCTGAGCAGTGGCGTTATCGGAGATACGCACCTAGGACAGGAACCCTTCGGGTTATTGACGGGATTTATGGGATCCTTGGCAAGCCTCGGTACTTGGCCTCAGGGTTGGTTCTTTTGGGGTTTTGCCTTCTTAGCGAGAGTGGTAGAGTAGGACCCTGCTGAGCTGTTGCTCATGCCTACCTGGACTGTGTTTGTTGCAGGTGCATGTGGCCGCTCTGTTCCAGTGTTACCCCCTCGGTCGTCTCGTGGCAGCGTGCCGGATCCTGACCATGTCTGAGGGTCAGGATGGGTTCGTTTGTGCGTTCGTGGAGACCCCGGTGGGTGGTGTTGCTTCTTTTTGGGGACTGTTGATCCCTTGTAGCTTGTTGTACTAGAACCCTGTTAACTCTTTTATTACCGTTTTGTAATAAAATGTTAATAGCTGTTGTTTAGTACCTTTGCTTCTGCTTGTGACTGTTGGCAGCTGTTTCCGCCAGCTGGCCGTAGTCTCAACTGTTTCCGCCAGTTGAGGCTGTAGTTGTAGGTTTTCTTCTTTTCCCCCTCGCGTCCCCGGCCCGGTTGCGCTCTGCGGGTCGGGGCGCGACAGTTAGACCATTGCTTATGAAGTCCAAATTACCTGTCTCAGCTTGGGGACATGCTGTATTACATGCAGCATCTTTGATACGAGTCAGACCATCTGCATATCATAAATTTTCACCAGTGCAACTTGTTTTTGGCCAACAACCAAATATTTCTCACTTAAGGATTTTTGGATGTGCCGTCGATGTTCCAATTCCTCCACCTCAGAGAACCAAAATGGGTCCTCAACGCCGACTTGGTATTTACGTTGGTTTTAATTCTCCTTCTATCATTAGGTATCTAGAGCCTTTAACAGGAGATTTGTTTAGAGCACGTTTTGCTGACTGTCACTTTGATGAGTCAGTTTTTCCACCATTAGGGGCAGACAAGAAGAAGCCAGAAGCTCAAAATGAAATTGTATGGAACAATTCGACATTGTCTCATCTTGATCCTAGGACAAGTCAAACTGTACTCGAAGTTCAGAAGATTATCCATTTGCAGAAAATTGCGAATCAGATGCCTGATGCATTTACTGATTCACAGCGAGTGACGAAATCACATATTCCAGCTGCAAATGCTCCAGCTCGGATTGATGTTCCTGAAGAACAATTCGAGGATCCGAAAGCATGTGAATCCAAAGCACGCCAGAAGCGTGGGAGACATGTTGGTGCTAAGGATAAGATCCCAAGGAAAAGAAAGGCACAAGGACAAACTGGACATAAGGTTGATACTCCTGAAGAGATTAACAAATCCGAAGTTTGTATTTCAAATAAGAATCGATTCAGAAAGACACCTCCCAAAGAGGTTCAAGCACCTCCCGATGAGGTTCGGTCATCTCTCGAAGAGGTTCAGGTACCTCCTGAAGAGGTCCAGGTATCTGAGAATCATGAGATCTCAATAAATTGTGTGCACACTGAGAAAAAGTGGAATAGAAATGAAACTGTTGTCGACAATTTATTTGCATATGCAGTTGCTCTTGACATTACCGGAAGTAATGAAGAGCTTGAGCCAAAATCCGTCGAAGAGTGTCGACGTAGAGTTGATTGGCCAAAATGGAAAGAAGCTATTCAAGCTGAATTGGACTCACTGGCAAAACGAAATGTTTTTGGACCTGTAGTCTAGACACCAGAAGATGTCAAACCAGTAGGATACAAATGGGTATTTGTGCGCAAGCGAAATGAGAAAAATGAAATAGTGCGATATAAAGCACGGCTTGTAGCACAAGGTTTCTCGCAGAAACCTGGTATAGACTACGAGGAGACGTACTCTCATGTAATGGATGCAATAACCTTTCGCTTCTTGATTGGTTTAACAGTCTCAGAAAGACTAGATATGCATCTAATGGACGTAGTCACTGCATACCTATATGGGTCACTAGATAGTGATATTTATATGAAAGTCCCTAAAGGACTTAAATTGCCTGAAGCAAATAAATCTCGGGATCTGTATTCTATTAAACTTCAAAGATCCTTATATGGGTTAAAACAATCTGGCCGAATGTGGTACAATCGGCTCAGCGAATACCTCCTGAAAGAGGGATACATAAACAGCCAAATTTGCCCATGTGTCTTCATCAAGAAATCAAATTCCGGATTTGCTATTATTGCAGTATATGTAGATGACCTGAATCTAATTGGGACTCCAGAAGAGCTCATAAAGGCATCTGACTATCTAAAGAAGGAATTTGAAATGAAAGATCTTGGAAAGACAAAATTTTGCCTTGGCCTGCAGATCGAGCACTTTCCAAGTGGAATATTAGTTCACCAATCAAATTATACGGAAAAGGTCCTAAGATAATTTTACATGGACAAAACTCACCCATTGAGTTCTCCAATGATTGTCCGATCTCTTCATGTGAAGAAAGACCCTTTCCGCCCTCATGAAGATGGTGAAGAACTCCTTGGTCCTGAAGTACCATATCTTAGCGCAATTGGAGCTCTCATGTATCTTGCAAATTGTACACGGCCCGATATAGCCTTTGCAGTCAATTTATTAGCAAGATTTAGTTCTGCACCGACCAGGAGGCATTGGAATGGCATCAAGCACATACTACGCTATCTTCGTGGAACTACAGATTTCGGACTATTTTTTCCAAATAATTCGATACCACAGTTAGTCGGCTACGCAGATGCTGGTTATGTCTCTGATCCACATAAGGCCAAGTCACAAACCGGCTATATTTTCCTGTATGGCGGCACTGCTATATCTTGGCGATCTATGAAGCAGACACTAACTGCTACCTCTTCAAATCATGCTGAGATACTTGCTATTCATGAAGCAGGTAGAGAGTGTATATGGTTGAGAAGCATGATAGAGCATATTCAAGGCACTTGTGGATTATCTTCAATCAGGAATATCCCGACGATATTATATGAAGATAATGCAGCTTGCATCGCTCAAATCAGAGGAGGATATATCAAAGGCGATAGAACCAAGCATATATCTCCAAAGTTCTTTTACACACATGAGCTCCAGAAGAACGGTGATATTAATGTCCAGCAAATACGCTCTAGTGACAACTTGGCCGATTTATTTACAAAGGCATTACCGACGACAACATTCAAAAAGTTAGTACATGAGATCGGTATGCGTCATCTCAAAGATCTAAGTGCTTAAACTTATCTTACATCTTCATGAGGGGGAGTAATGGAGATATCCAGGTACTGTACTCTTTTCCTTTGCTAAGGGTTTTTCCCACTGGGTTTTCCTTGGCAAGGTTTTAACGAGGCAGTCTTGATAGCTTAATACCTCTCTAAGCAAGGATGGCACACTCTTTTCATTCGTTGAGTTTTTATCTTGCTGGATTTTTCTTAGTAAAGGTTTTTAACGATGCACACTCTTGTACTAATGGTCATTCAAGGGGTAGTGTTGTGAAATATGTGCATTATATATGGTCATACATGAATGACCATTACCTAACCCTCATTTATGAGGCTTGAAATTTTTACCCATGGCCATTTGTCTTGTTGTATGAGATTTGCCTATAAATAGGCATTGAATGGAACAAGGTGGGTAAGAATAGAAGTGAAGAGAAGATCTTGTCTTCCTCTTGTTCTCTTCTCATCCCTTTCTCTCTCTCTCAAGTTCATACATATATTAGGTGTGTTGGTGTGTTGGTGTGTTGGTGTGTTGTTCTTGATATTTATACAACAGGTTAGGCTTTCTTGGTTTGAGTTTTGTGATTTTTTCAGGTTTCCTTTTAGTTGGATTTCTTCGGCATCCCTTTTGATTGATTGCATTTATGACGAACTCTGACCAAAGATTAGATTAACTGAGCTTTTTTCTTTTCAATTCATCACTGTTCCACAATCTTCATATAAGGTTTAATATTTTATTTTTGTTCTTGTCGGTCATTGCACAGTGTGGAACTATATGCTGAGTATGTATTTTCAGCTATGAATTTATTGTTAAGAGTGCTATAGATTATTGTTAATCTGCAATTTTCATCTATTAATTTCTGTTCACAGTGGCGGACTTACGTCGCCTCCACTTAGCCCTGAAAAAAAAATAAAAAAATTAAACACACGTGACAAAAAAACCCACTGGCTCATCTCCTATCCTCCCACCTTAAACCTCTATGCAGTTAAACGGAGAGAGAGATGGGATGGGATGTGACTGACTAGCCATCCCATCCGTCTCATCTCCCTCTCTCTACTCTCATCTCCCATCTCCCTCTCTTCTCTGCTCTCTCATCTGATCATCCACTCATGACTCATCCACTCATGCAGCCACGCCCGACACCATCACCCATTGCCCACGCCCCCTCTTCCGGCTCCGTCATCTGTCGACCACGCCCCCTCTACCGGCTGGTCCGACTCCGTCATCCGTCGGCCATGCGCCCACGCCCGACGCCATATCGGCCCATCGCCCACGCCCCGTCTACCGGCTCCATCGTCCGTCGGCCATGCTCGCACGCCCCCTCTACCGACTCCATCTTCCGTCGCCGTCGGCCACAACCCACGGCCCACTCATGTAAGGGCCTAAGTATAAATTCCGGGCTTTTATGTAAGAGTGGAGGATTTTTCGTGTAATTTTACGTTTTGTGGGGGGTTTTATGCAAAAACCACCCCACCCTTCTAGAGAATTCGTATCTCTTCTCTTTTCTTCTTCCTTGGCTGCCAACCCGAGAGAGACAGAGGGAGTGAGATCGTGTGAGGATCCGTACCTCCAACCTGGTCCGACCACGTTAGATCGAGGGTCTGGGTTTGTGGTTTGGCTCGATTGGCCTTGGGATGCGATCGGTTGATCGCATCGCTGCTTTTGACCCCAGTGGCATTTTGGTAAATATGCTCCCTGGTGGTCAGTTTCACACCCGCGTTGCACACATGGCCTTTGATTGATGTATGTGTTTGATTAGAACCTTTAGGGTGCGTCCGATCGGAGGATCGGAGCTCGATCGGGAGAGATCGAATCGGACGGCTGTGATGGATTCCAGCTTTCTATTTAAACCCCTTTCCTTTCTCTCTCTCTTTCTTTTCTTCTTCTCCTGCGTTCTTTCTTCTCTCTCTCTCCTGCGGGCGGCTGTGCTAGGGCATTCGGAGGTGTGGCTTCGAGGAGCGGATTCCGGCGATCGGAGTTGAGGGATGCGTGGAGGAGCTGCCCTGCTTCATCAAGTAGGTGTTTCTACCTCGATCTTTGGATCGGGTTCTCCTAGGATAGGTTTAATGCCTTTTCGCTGTAGGAATACTTATTAGAATGATGTGTAACTTGTAGCATGTATTCTGTGGATGATTTCAAGTATTCCTACCTCGCGATTTTCGTATTTTATCGGTTGAATCTCGTATTATCGCCGTTTATCGGTTTTCGGCCATTTTAACATAAATTGGAGATTTAACCGTCAAAATTATGATTTCTTTGCACCATTGGATTCCCCATCGTTAGTTACATATGTTTGCAAAGTTTCATCGAATTCCAACTTGATTTGATCCTTGAAATCCAAGAAATTGGATTTCCGGCACTGTTCTGAAGAACTGTGCCTAAGGCTCGACGGTCGATCGGTGCATCGACCGTCAAGTGTTGTTTTACACTTTCTGGGCCTGGCGGTCGACAGTCGGATCGATCGTCGCAACGACCGTCAGGCTTTGTCGGGATTTTAGCCTCCCACGGTCGATGGGTCGATCGACCGTGGGTTCTCTCTCTTTTTCATCCTGCCTTACGGTCGACCGTCAGATCGACCGTCGCATCGTCCGTGAGGCTCTGTCTCGTTTTGGGCTCCCGACGGTCGATGGGCCGATCGACCGTCGCCCATGTGGTTTTTCTCGTTTTGGCCTCACGGTCGATCGGTGGATCGACCGTGACATCGTCCGTGGCCTCACAGTCGATCGGAGGATCGACCGTGACATCGTCCGTGGGCCCTTGAATATGGTTTTCTGGTTTTTCTTGGATGGATTTGATTTGTGATTAACACCTAAACATGTTGGGAAGTATGTAGGTGGATTTTATGAGGTTTTCAAAGGATTTTCATCGGGTTTGAGGATCGATTCGAGTAGTTTCCCTTTTTGGGCAACTTTAGGGTTTTGATTGTATTTAATACATGTTGGATTATGGTTAAATGCTTAATTGATTGCTTAACCATTAGCTAGCTATAAGTGCTAGCTAATGAGGAATTGTGAAACCTTAGCCTCTTGCCGGCGAGTGCCGAGGGCTATTGTATAAATGTGGCCAGTTACTTATGAAGTAACTGTGGAATCTTAGTCTGTCAGGTGCAAGAGAGCACTGAAGACTATTGTATAACTGTATTTATGCTTTGCTCGGATGTTGTTTGGCTAGCATAGATTTTCTATATTTGAGGCCCTTGCTATGCTTACCCTTTGGCTAGCTGTAAGCCATGCCTAGCCCTGTATGCTTAATGACATCTTGTTGCATACCTATATCTTGTTATCTGTGCCTGAGCATTGCATGCATCTTGATTGCCTTAGAGGCGTTTGAGGTTAGGCGGGCGATGGTTTGGGTCGCCGATCCGAGGCTCTCGGGTAGCTCGGATCTAGCCTTAGGACCGTGGATGGGTAGTCAGGAGTAGGGTGTGTTTGTTTGATCAAGTCTCATGTCTTTGAGGATTCACGCTAGTTGACTCTGATCATTGTTGAGGTTTAGAGGTCGGGTTGTCTTCCGAAGCTAAGTTCTAAGGATGGGTGTCGACGTCCCTGACATGGTCCCCAGGCAGTGGTTTCCTGCTGGGTAATGGTGATCCTACTGGTTCCGGTTCTTTCCTCCCAGCATGTTGGTTGAGTTTCCTAGCGTGGTCGGTTGAGAAGAGTAGGATCCCTTGGGGAGTCGACAGGGTTGTGGGACCCGTGGCATCCGTTAGACTTGAGCTGGAAGACAACTCTGTTGTTGTTTTCCTCCTTTCAGTGTGCCGTAGAGTAGAACCCTACTGAGCTTATCGCTCACTCCTACCCGGGCTGCGTTTGCAGGTGCAGGCGCCAGTTCTTCTTCAGTAGAGCCGGCGGAGAAGGTGTCGTGACAGTGACGGGGACCTCCCTCGACGACTGCAGCGCCGGAGAAGGACCCCCGTGGTCCAGGGCATCTTTCTCCGAGCCCTGTCCGGCATTACCCATGGCAGGGGATCCTTGATCCTCCTCCCTGCCATGGTTTTCGGCAAGGTTCCGGCCGGCCTTTCTCTGGCCGTGGCCGCCGACCTTCCTCTGAACCTTGTGCTAGGGACAGCATGTAGCTTCCCTCTTCTCCCTTGGTAGCCCCTCCTTTGGTAGCTTTAGCCCTATTTTGGAGGTCCGATGGAGCTCTAGCGTGAGCTCCGGCGATCTTCTTGAGGAAGAAGATGACCCTGTGAGGTGCATGTTAGCACCAGAGCCTTCGGATGCCCGTAGTTGAGCTCTCGATGCCCATTTTTGATGTTTCTCGCGTCGTTCGACCGGCTTTTCGAGCGCCATCTATTTCTAGTAGTTTCAATTCCTTTTAGGGCCCTGCCTGATCGTTCTTGCTTTGTGTGCTTTAGACGATCGTTTGAGCGGTGGTCGAGTGGCGGAGCGCGGCGTGGACCCCCGGGCTTAGGGATCGCACGTTGACTGTCCTTTTAAGGTAGGAGTTACCTCCTAGGATTGTTGTGCTTGTATGCTATATAATTGTGGTGATGCTTTGATATATGTTTGTATGTTTTTATTTAATCTTGTGTGTATATACGATGCTATGTTATGCTATGATGTTTCCTTGTATTGCATGAATATATGATGATTGTTATTGGCTTTATTGCTATGTTCTTTGTGTTGTGCATACATGGTAGGATTGGGGTTGTGGTTGGGTCTAGTCAGGTCCTGTAGCTAGACTAGTCAGAGTATAGGGAGTCTAGGAACTAAGTTGATGACTAGATCTGATTTGAGGATTTGATCTGATTAAAGATCTGATTTGAGGATTTGATCTGATTAAAGATCTGATTTGAGGATTTGATCTGATTAAAGATCTGATCTAAGGATTTGATTGGATTGAGGATATGACTTGAGAGTGTGTTGCCTATACTAGTATACTGAGGCCTGTATAGAGTCTATAGGGGTCTGGGCGAGCATTGACGGCCGGACGCGGCGACTGTGCGTGTAAGACTTACCCAGACTAGCCAGACCATACTAGGATCAGTGAACTAGTATAGGATGTTGTACCTATACTAGTATATTGGGGCTGGGTATAGAGTCTATAGGGGTATGGGCGAGCATTGACGGCCGGACGCGGCGACTGTGCGTGTAAGACTTACCCATACTAGCCAGACCATACTTGGACAGTATACTCGGATAGGTGGGTGTACACCAGTGTCTTAGTTGGTGACTCCTACTGGGCTTTAGAGCTCATTTTTGTTAGGTTTTGGTTTTTGTGCAGGAGGACCTATGGGTAGGCCAGAGACCAGTGCAGTCCATAGAGGTCCTGTCTCAGGATGAGGAGTCATTTTATCCTTATGTCTATTTTCTTATGTATGATAAAACCTGTATATGTTGGATATGAAATAAAATTATATATTGAGGATTTGGCAGAAATATCATGTATTTTGGTGGTTATGTACTCAGTTACATGAAATCTGATAAATTGAATGCAGGTACATGTATATTATTTGAATTGTTGTGGGCGTATGTGCCCTAGATGTGGTGAATGATTGTAAAGAGAAATAGTGTGATTAAATGTTGTAAATTATGTATTATTAGTGATTGACTGGTTGTAATAGTGATCTCACGTGCCCGTGCTCAAGGGTCATGCCAAAATTTTCAGTGATTATTTGGGATATTTTATATTAATTGGGGCGGGGCGTGACAACCCATGACACCTTCCTTCATACCGACGACGTCGCCTCCTACTCCTTGTTCCCTCTCCACTGCCGACGCCGCCCTTCCTCCTTTGGGCTTCTACACCGCCCTTCCAGTCACCGACAACAGCCAACGACTATCCGTGATCCGCTCATCGGAGATCGGCCATCGTCGAGACTCGAGACCCTCCGCGGCTCACCCCACGCCGTCGGCCACGCCCAACCCGCCGTTGGCCACGCGATCCAGGATCATCGTCCCGGCGGATGGCGTCTTTTGGTTCATCTACCTCCTCGACTTTCATGAAGTAGTCGATCATCGTCCCACCGTCGGCCACGCAATCCACGAAGGTTCCGATCGACACCTTCCCTTTTCTCTTCTCTTCTCAGTTCTCATCCTTAACTCGACCATGATTCCTTTTTTTTTTTGTGAATTGGATGCTATGTTTTTTTGTAGATAAAGACTTGGATGCTATGTTTCATGTTTGGTTAAGGAATTAGACAACTTTTTATAATTATTGTGAATTGTTTTTCAATAATTATAGGATCATGGACAAGCATGTTATCTGCTATAAACATCATCAAGACTGACTTGCGTAACAGAATGGGTGATTAGTGGATGAATGACAGCTTGATTGTGTATGTTGAAAAAGAGATTTTTAAAACTATTGATGATGAAGTTATTTTACAACGTTTTCAGAATATGAAGCCCCTGCAGGATGCAATTATCACGATCAGTGACAACTTAGTTTGTTTATTTGTTTTATCATGTATTTTTGTTAGTTATTTTTATACCTTGGTATTTTGGTATTTTGTGTTAGTGAATGAGCATGTCAAGGTATATTATGTATGTAGGCGTTCCTCCGCCTTTT
>OY986974.1:2651462-2677771 GCA_963920575.1 Narthecium ossifragum | reverse complement strand
CCCCTTGTAACGTATTTCTAACTTTTTTGACTTGGTCCTTGTTTATTTGATTGGTTATACATGGCCGATGAGTATATGCCACCAGGTGCCCCATTGAACAATTATTCTTTATCATCTACTTATGCACCCGCTTATGTTAATGATACTTATGATTTCTCGAACCCGACATATGATTCGCATTTATACACCTATGATTCGGGTTTGAGTGATCATCAATACCCTTATTGGCAATTCCAAGGTTACTATCCTCATAATGTTCAACCACAAGATTCAAGCATACCGGACCAATACTATGCACCAAGTGTTGAACCATCTTATTTTCCTCAAACACAATACCCACCATCCCAACATTGGTATGAGCCTTTTAATCCCCTTGAATCACAAGCACAAGTAGGCCCATCTTTAGAAGAAATTATACATTCTCAATCACAATCAATAGCTAGGATACAAGCCCAAATTGAGCAACTCACATCTTTGATGAAATCATATGATTATGAGGTTGATGAGTGTGGGAATGAGTCGGTACTTCCTAGTTCTAATGATGATACTTGTGATACCCAATTTACCAATGTTAGTGACACATGCAATTATACGATTCCTAATGAGACTTCACTTGTTCATGATTATTTGAATGATGTTTCGCCAATGTGTGATGATATTATTAATGATATGTGGTCGACAACACATATTGATTGGATGAAAGGACAAGTGCCTCATATTATTTATGATGTTGATGATGATGATAGTGATGCTCATCTTACCAATGTTTATGATACATGCCACGATGAGATTCCTTTTGAGGTATTACCGGTTCGTGATACTTTCGATGATAATACGCCTTGTGATGTGAATGAATCGGTCCCTCCGGTGTTTTTTGATGATAATGGTATTGAGGAATGCATGCATGATTTGATACCTCCCATGAGTCATGATGATGTTATTATGCCGGCCTATGAAGGTTTTTATGAGAATAAATCAAACCTTGAGGAGGATGATTCTTATGATATTAATTTGCCGGTTCATGAAGATTTTTATGAGGACTTACCGAATCGTGATGCATATATTGATGAAGTTTCTTGTACAAATAACATGTCGATCTTTGATGTGACGGATGATGTTTGTGATGACTTGGATGATCCTTGTGAGACCTCCTTTAGGAAACCTCACTTTGAGCCTCTACCCTTTACTTCATCCACACTTGTTGAACATTGTGAGGTACCAAACCTTGTTTTTCCGAATTTCTTAGATCATGCTGAATTTGATTGTAGCTTCATCGAAGATTTATGCAAGACTTCTTGTCTTTCAAGTACTTTGTTTATTACGAACATTCCCTTCTTCTGTGATGAAGCATGTCTGCATGACTTTACTCTTCTTCGGACCATGTATTTCTATACTTTAAATCATCGGCCACCAAAAGACCACTTGATGATGACTCCATTCATTGAAGTCCATGGCTTGAAGGATGACAATTGGCCAATGTCTAAATCTTATAAGGAATTATTTGCCATGAATTTTCCTTTCTTCTTTGATAAAGCATGTTTGCACCTCATCTCCATCCTTCAATGCATGTATTTCTATACTTTAAACCATAGGCCACCAAAAGCATATCTGATGATGGACAGAGTTATTGCAACACATGATTTGCAGGATGATGATTGGCCACTGACAAAATTTTTTAATGATTTCCTTACCTGGGACCTGTCTTTCATCTTTGATAAGTTATGTTTGCATATCTTCTCTATTCTTCGGTCCATGTATTTCTTTATCTGGAACCACCGACCACCCAAACTCAATTTTAGTTGAGCTTGCATTGTGTCGAGCACGAGACGGTGGTTGGCAATTCCAAGGGCATGTGGATGTTTAGTTGTCAATGTTGTATGTCAATACAAATTTTGTGCAGCCCTTGTGCTTATTGAATAAATAGAGGAAATGCTGCCCAATTTTCCTCCAATTTTTAATGCTTATTCTTTATTTCCATCAATGCGATCATGGGGTATTCCTTCTCTGATTTTACAGGGCATATATGCTATGGACTGCACAGCAGGTTGACATCACGACATTACTTGGTTTTCACGACTAACCTTGATTCGCAAATCTGTTTTTATTTTTATCACCAAGGTTACCTTTTCTTATGAAGCCTCTACAGGTTATCTCTACCCTGTTTTCTTTGCTTTATTTTTATAACTTAGTGTAATTGGGGACAATTACATTTAAGTTGGGGGGTAGAATTCTAGGAATTCATGTTTATTTATTTATTTTATGATAACCAACTATTATACATCCCCTGGTATGTCAGAAGAATGAAATTATGAGACTTATTGACAAAGATGCTTGATTTAGAAATTTGTCTTATGAATTATTCAGAAATTTATATATCATATAAGATTTAGTAAATTTAGCTATGTATGGCATGAGTTCTATACTTTAACACTTTTACCATGATTTAGGGATAACTTGACAAATCTTATTGCACTTGAGCACTTTCACATGTGGATGAGTTGAAGTTAGAGTCTGAGCCTGAGACTAGGATAGATTTACGATTTTGGGACATGTCACAGAAGATACATGAACACATGCAATTTTCTGTCAGCAAAAAGTATATGTGCATGAAAAGTGTAGGGGTTCAACTTAGTAACCGGGCAATGTGCCTAATCAGCGTGTTGTTCGCGTAAAACAGTTGAATTGCCTAACAATGAGAAAAAGGACTTCAACTTAGTAACCGGGCAATGTGCCTAACCAGCGTGTTGTTCGCGTAAAACAGTTGAAGAGCCTTGTGAAAAAAGAAAAAAAAAAAGAAAAAAAAAAGAAAAGAAAAAAACAGAGATTGTTATGTGATAAGTGGAAAATATGTGCTTGCTTAGAATTGTGATCTTGAATAGTTAAATGCTTGGATATAATGGATATTCTGATACATGTGAAGCCAAATTCACACACTAGAGAGTCAAAGTTATTTTTGAATCATGATTAAATATGTTGAAGTATTAGAACTGTGCTATGACATGTTTTGATTTGCTCTACTTTTATGTGAATATGAATTAAAGAATATATTCATGGATATTATTTCTGGTTAATGCATTGGAATTAATAAGTATTATAATGGAGTTCTGATGACATGTTAAAGGGGATGTATAGATGTTTGTGGGTATCATCACTGGAAACCCTCAGGAGACTATAACTCCTCCACTGGGGCCACCCAGGGGTTTAAAGGCTTGTTGCACATGCTAAGTGCAATCGTGAGATCTACGAAAGTGGCTAGTTATATTTACTACTTTATTTTTAATTTTTTGTTTGCTTTGCTCGAAGACTAGCAAAGATCAAGTTGGGGGTGATAAAGAATTCTAGATCAAACATGCTTATCAACCACAAAGAGAAAAGAGAATTCTAGATAAAACATGTGTATTATTCATGATGAGAAAAAGAGAATTGTGGTTAAAAAGAGAAAAGAGAAAAAAGAATTTCGCAAAGAGAAAAGAGAAATGTTGTACGTACATGTGTGAGAGAAGAGAGGCGTAGGTCATAAAGTCAACATCCACTTCATCAAATGTTTGAAAAAGTATTGGAACTATGACATTTCACCCTACAAATGCATTAAAACTTGGCACAGATTCAAAGGAAATATTAATTAAAAATATTAGAACTATCACATTTCACCATACAAATGCATTAAAACTTGGCTGAACTCATGACCACATTAATAGCAAGGGTTAGAAAGGTCATAAAGTTATATATAACCACCCATAACTACCATAACTGATGTAAATTGGTGCTTAACCCTTAAATCTAATGACATGGGTGTACCCATCAACAAGTTACACAAAATTGGTGTAAACACCAATTATCTTTCCTTTGGGTTAGTTGCTTGATAGAATGTTGAGCACTATAAGCGTGGGATTGAATGTTTTGTGCCACCGTGAATTGTGCTTGAATTGTGGAATTTTTCTTATAAATGATTGAATGTTAGTTACTTATTGTCGGATTCAATTTAGATTTATTTTGTTTAATCCTAGGTTTCTTGAAGATGAAAAGAAATGTTTGTGTGCTCTCAGTTAAACATATTGATCCGAACCCACCTGTTAATAAACAGATTAGACGGGTCGGGTCGGATTGATCCGTTTAAAATCAGGTCAGGTTCAAATTGACAAACCTGATCTGTTTATTAAATGAGTCAGATTTGGATTTGACCTTTGAGTCGAGATATTGGTGTTCTACCCGACCCGTGAACGTGAATTGTCACCCTTAATTCCACTCACCAATTCTTATCCCCTTCGTCCTCATATTTTCCTTAATCGTGGATAGGTACCCCAGTAATCTCCGCCATGCATAGCTGTGAAAAGGTCAAATTTTAGTTGCATCATGTACCAACTTGGATATGAGAAGATTTAAGAACAGAAATAAACGTTCAAAATCGGAAACCTAGAATACATTTAAATCTAATTTATCAGATATTTACAAATATTTACCAAAAATATCCCATCAAATCGAAGATAAGCTTTCGCATGCGAGATTGGGTTCCTAGTTCTGATGAATATCCGGATTTCTCTTAATTGTTTCTACACCCCTGTACATTTGCCAAATTAATCCCCAAATGTTTTTTGGAGTGTTCTGCAAATTACCATCCAAAAGCTATAAATTTTGGGGGACGTATATGTAATAACCGAGAAATAAACGGTTCAGATGCAAATAGCGCTCATTTAAATTTTCAAAAAAGGTTCACGAATCACGAGGGGGCCACCTGTTTATTAAAAGGATTTCGGCTAATCAGTGAAGTCAACATCATCTAAATTTCTCCTTTATTCTCACGGGAGGTTTCTGTACCCCCAATGACTCATTTGAAAGCAATCTACGTCCCAATCATCCCGCAATTTTGGGCCGTCCATCTCGTGGGCCCTTTAAAGCGCCAACAAAAACCCAAGATACGATCACCTGCTGACTCATTCCTTCTGGTTTGGGAGCAGCGTGGGGGGGATAAAAGCCTATCCCTGAATAAAAATAGATTAACAATTGAGAAATAAGATGACCCCGTCTCCAAAATTAAGGATAAGATTTATTCCTATCCTAATAAATACAAATCCGATTTCTATTCTCAACAGAGGTTCGACAGACATAGCGATTAGATCGGAGAATATAAATATTACAATCATCAAATATAATATTATAATATTATCCTCAAATATATCCTTGAAGCATATATTATAATATAATATAATATATTTTTACTTTACTTTATGTAAAAATATAATAATATTTTTTTTATAATTTATACATGAATACCAAAACTTAATTTAAAATTTTACTTTCATGTTTGTTGCACCGTGAAACATGTTAAGATTTTCGATCAAATTCTCAATATATCTTATTTAATAATATTTTTGATATCTGATAATAAAAAACTATAGTCCCACTCTTATTCCATCTTCTTCTACGTCCCAAGTTCTAAAGACCATTTTCTTATTTCAATCAATAGTTATCCATTTTCTTATTTAATAATATTTTTGATACCTGTTTTTCACCAAACGCGCACAGTTAGAATAACTTTACACCCTCTAATTAAAATTCCTTAAACCGCCGGAATGGCCTAACCCCTTATCAAACGCCACGTTAAGCCACTCCTCGCAGTGGCCGAAGCTGCTAGTCGAGCTCTTCTACTTCGCAGCTATAAATACCAATCTCGGGTCTCTCTGGAGGTTCACATCCGAGCTTCGTAGTAGCAATGGCTTCGTCTCCGATCCCATTGGTCTCCACCCTCGCCTCTGTCCCCAGAAACCCCGATCTCAGATGGAAGAGCGCCACCGCCTCGTTGATCCCCTTCTCTGGCTTGATGGGGAGCTCAAAGCGCGCATCGAGGCCGATCTCGGTGAGGAGCGTCGCCATCGGTGATCGGGAGACGAAGGATTCGGCCGCCGGAGAAGGTGAGATCTCGTCCGGCTTCTCTTGCGCGATTCTTCTTTGGGTATCGTAGCTTCGAATGTTCGGATTGGTTTCCTTTGGTCTTTGCGTGGTCTTTGGTCTTTTCGTCTTTGAGTTATAGGTTCTGGAGTTCGGGTAGAGTTTTGATCTTTGAGATCGAGTGGTGGAGTGTCGTTTCTGGTGGAAATTTGTTCGGAATCACATGCTTGATGGCATGCTTCTGATTCATTAGAAGTTGAATACTAAGATGCTATTTAGAAAATTAGGTTCTGGAGCTCTTTTGGAACTAAGCAAGGTTTCGGTTTTTAATGTTAGCTAGCATGATTAGATTAGATGTTGTTGGATATTGATGTTTAGTTTCACTTTGAGTATCTGGAGAATGATTCTAGAGTTCAAGGATTGAGAAAAGAAGGGAGTGAAAATTACAAGAAAATAGAAACAAAATAATGAATGTAAGTTAGCGTGAAACAGTAGATCGTAACATCGCATATGGTTTGCTTGATGTTGATTACGCATCTAAGACTTGGGAAAGGATGGTACTTCAGAATGTTTTGACTAGATGTCGATCATCAGTTGCATTGGTTATCCATTTCTGCCGGTGAAGATTACGAAGTGAGTGAACGGGTATCTACTTCTATGTCTTGACTCTTAACGAGCATCAAAATTCTAATCTAAAGAACCTTGGAGAATTATAAATGCGCATTATTTCATACTTGGCAGAGTTATAATAACCAGCTATAGTTTGTCAGCTGAACCGAGTTTTATGAAATATTTTCCTGTGCCTTTACAAGTTATAGGGCGACATGATCACACTTAAAAGATCCAAGGACCATGGGTCAATTCTTTTTCACCAATATGCTGGAGCATAGTTCTGGCATAGTTGAAACAATATTCCCAGCTATTATTTCTGTATTGACCTTGATATGAATTTAGAACAGAAATTTAGATAGCAGTTAGGTTCATTTTATCTGTTGGTTTTAAGGTGGGAAAAGTCCTGAAGATTACAAATATTAATGGGCATAGTTCTGCTGTCACCTATACTACCTTGTTAAGTTACACAAATCTTTTCATATAGGAAAGGAAGTAGAGGTTCTCGGAGTTTTGGGACACTTATTCGCTTCTTTATCAATTTATGGATTTCTACACTGTTAGTTTGTCTATTACCGGGTCTTATAACATTAGATTGTATTTGCTTAGGTATTCCCACTGCTATAAGCTCTTCAGCTTGCGATCCCTCGACCATTGCATCAAACATCAAATATCATGCAGAATTTACGCCCTCATTCTCTCCTGAGCGCTTCGACCTCCCAAAGGCATACTTTGCTACTGCTGAAAGTGTTTGTGATGCTCTTATCAGAAATTGGAATGCAACCTATGACCACTATGAGAATATGAATGTGAAGCAAGCATACTATTTGTCCATGGAATTTCTGCAGGTCTGATCATTGGTTTGTTATAATTTATCCAGCATGTCATAACTACGCAGCAGAGAAATTGATTCGAAGCAGTTGATTCTTTGTTCTATTTTGTCTTGAAACTGCAGGGCAGGGCGCTTTTAAATGCAATTGGTAATTTAGAGTTAACAGGTGATTATGCAGAGGCGCTAAGCAAATATGGACTCAATCTTGAGGACGTAGCTAGGCAGGTGAGATGGAGTTTGATTGCATTTCTTTAAAGTTTGACACTAGAAAGATCATGTGAGTTTATAAACTTCAACTGTAACCTATTATGCTTTTGCGGTTAAATAGGAACCTGATGCTGCTCTTGGAAATGGTGGTCTAGGACGCCTAGCATCATGCTTTCTAGATTCCTTGGCAACATTGAATTACCCAGCATGGGGCTATGGACTAAGGTACAAATATGGTCTGTTCCAACAAAACATCACAAAGGATGGTCAGGAAGAGGTTGCAGAAAGTTGGCTTGAGGTATGAGTTTTCTTTTGTATTTTAGCTTTTAGTTTCCAAACAGTTAAGCTGTGTGAATTAAGTGATCTGCATCATCTACTTTTTACTGCAGATGCCCTGATGATCATGGTCTTTCCTTTGCAGATGGGAAGCCCCTGGGAAATTATTAGACATGATGTTTCGTATCCAATTAAATTTTATGGCAAGGTTGTGCTAGGGTCAGATGGAAAGAAGCACTGGATTGGTGGGGAGAATATCAAGGCAGTTGCCTATGATGTTCCTATACCAGGATACAGGACGAAAACAACAATTAATCTACGCCTGTGGTCAACAAAAGTACCAGCACAGGATTTTGATTTGCTTGCTTTTAACGCTGGAGAACATGACAAGGCATATCAAGCCCAGGCAAATGCAGAAAAGGTTTGCATTCTTTGCTTGCAATTTTAACTGCAACGCCATGATGTATCAGATATCTGGTCTCTTCAGTGCTCCGTGACAAGCTATCTTAAATCGTATAGTAAAGCTGTATCCACCTACTAGAAGTAAGCTTAAATGTGAGATGCATGTGCTGAAGCATTACGAAATACTGGGAATTTCTGGGTGAAGTTTCTTTGGTATCTCAAATGAAAATTTTACTAGCGACTTGCTGAAGTACCTTCTCCTCTTGGCTGAGATAGCTGTTAATTTTTGCTTATTAAGATTTTATAAATGAGCCAATATTTCACGATCAAGAAGGTTAACTGAAATTGAATGTTTTTTAACGTAGTGGCATAGGGTAGTAATCTCCAGTTGGTTGATCCCGCTAGATACTCCTCTCCCAAGGAGAGGGCTGGGCTTGTAGTGCATGGACCAAGGGTTTCGGCTCCTAGTAGTGTTCCAGCATAGCAGAGAATGAAAATTTTCTGCGAAAGGGCAAGGTGAATTGATGCATCATCTTCATCGAAGAAACCTATTCATATGCATCTGCTTTATCTTTGAAACATGAAATCTCTGTATCTTGTGCTTGAGTAAAGTCTTTCAAGACATAAATTTGGGCCAAGACATCTTGTAACCCTCTACTTATTATCATAGTAACCGTTTTCATGTTCTTTTCTCTCTCCTCGAGCAATTTTTGGTAACTTCTAATAAACGAAGAATGTGACAATTGTTTCTGGCTTTAACAAGCCACTTAACTTCATCAGCTGGTTTTTTCCTGGTAGCCTAGCTTGATATGTTCTTTCTATTTGTTGCTTATGACAGTTGATTTTCATTGCAGATTTGCTATGTATTATACCCGGGAGATGCAACAATGGAGGGAAAGATTCTTCGATTGAAGCAGCAATACACACTATGTTCTGCCTCTCTTCAAGATATTATTGCGCGCTTTGAGAGGAGATCTGGAGATGTAGTGAATTGGGAAGAGTTGCCAGAGAAAGTCGCGGTTCAGATGAATGACACTCACCCAACACTTTGCATCCCAGAACTGATAAGAATATTGATTGATGTGAAGGGTTTGAGTTGGAAGCAGGCTTGGAACATTACACAGAGGTACTTCACTATGTTATGATACTGTTTATAACTAAGTATATGCTAAACAAATAAACATGTCATAATTTTGCCAGTTTGTTATCAGAAGATATGCATGAATACACTAAGCATTTAGCACAGAGGAAGTATTTTTGCCTATACATTTGCTATGCACATTGATAGACATTATTCTATGATGTTATGTGAAATGATTTATAGTCCAAAGTCATGTGATAGCACCTAGACCCTATCACATAACTTCCTTCTCCTTCGCTAGCTCCAAGTCTTATCACTTTCATTTTAAACTTGATGAGGACTATATATCCATATATTATCTATTACCATGGAAGTTTACCACCTTTCCATGTGAATAAAGACAAGGCTGCAGGTATGTCTGATTTACTGCTATCCAGCTCCAGTGATCAGATTAGGTCCGATTTCGGAATGGGTCAACCTCAAGTATTAAGCAATATAACTATCCAGTTGTTGGTCTTCTGTAGCTTGTGTCTTGATTTATCTTTCTTGGTAGGTTACTTCTTCCATGTTTTACACTTGAAAAAGGTTGTTTGTAATTCAAATGCCAAATCTGATTAACTATGACTCTTCTGATATGAGAGGTCCATCATTTGGTTCAAATATTTATTGATATTGTTATTTTGCTTGATATGTTATGATGTTTATCACAGAACTGTGGCTTACACAAACCACACAGTTCTTCCTGAGGCTTTGGAGAAATGGAGCCTGGATCTTATGCAGAAACTGCTTCCTCGACACTTTGAAATCATCGAAACCATTGACCGAGAGGTAACATTAGTTTCTTTCCATTTGGTAAATATGAACATATTTCTTTTTAAAGTTATCGATTTGACCCTTGAGATCCTTTTGCTGTTTTCTACTTTAAATATGAAGCAGTTGATTGAGAACATAATTTCAGAGTATGGGACAGTAGATCTTGAACTTCTGGAGCAAAAACTTAAAGAGATGAGGATTTTGGAGAACTTTGACTTCTCCGAATCTGTGGTACAATTATTTGTGAAGCCTAAAAAAGAAAAGGTTAAATCAAAGCAGAAGATCCTCGTGAAATCCTTAGAGCTCTCTGATGCGACTGTTAATGAGGAGGTTGAATCAGAGGCTGTTGAATCTGAGGCTGTGCCTGAAGAAAATGAACCAGAAGAAGAGGATGTAGAGGAGCCGGAACCACTGCAAGCAGACCCTAAGTTGCCAAAAATGGTTCGCATGGCAAATCTCTGTGTTGTTGGAGGACATGCAGTGAATGGAGTTGCCGAAATTCATAGTGAAATTGTAAAAGAAGAAGTGTTCAACAACTTTTACAAGGTAAGTATTGTTAGAAGACGATCTACTTCACCCTTTTCATTTTTAATGTGTTTCAAGACAAGGACCAAAAAAATCAGGCTATTAAAGGGCACTTCTGTTGCAGAAAACCACAAGTGACTTTGATGTCTTTTTCTGCATGGCAGTTGTATTGGAGACATGACATGTAGTAACTAAACTATGCTTATTTGGCTTTTTGGCAGTTGTGGCCGGAAAAGTTTCAGAACAAGACCAATGGGGTGACCCCAAGACGTTGGATCCGATTTTGTAACCCTGACTTGAGCAAAACTATCACCAAGTGGGTAGGTTCAGAAGATTGGGTGGTGAACACTCAGATGCTGGGAAATCTTAGACAGGTAATTCTAGAAAATGATTTTTATATTGGAAAAACGGGAATGGCTATGACTTGACTTGAGCAAATTTTCCACTGCAGCATACTGTGCCACTTCAAGTCTGGCCTTGGTTTTAAGCCATATGTTAGTCTTTGATTTTTAAGATCGTATGATGAATAGCAGCAGCAAATCTGGACTCCATTTGCTTGCTAAACTAGGATCCATCCTTATCAGTCAATTTCATCCCTTCAGAGTTTATACTCACCAGATCTTTTTCTTGTAGATAGACGTATTTCTTTCTACTCTAAATAATCTATACTAATAATATGGCATTTGCATCTTTTAGTTTTTTCGATAGTATTTAAGTATTCTTCTGACAAAGTAATTGGTTCTTTATTCATGCCTCACACCAACTAAACTTTTGTCTATCACGGCTATTTGTTTCACCGCCTACCTTTTGTACTGTTTGTTGTCCATATCTGTTGTCTTATCTTATATGAGTAATTCGACTTTTGTTCATTGCAAAATTCTTTGGTTTATTTAGCGGGATCCAATGTTTAATTTGAATTTTGCTTGATGTGTCTTCGTTTCAATTTGAGAAATTTCCTTTATCTGATTCCTGATGAATATGACTCCACTTTGGAACAGTATGCTGACAATGAGGACCTCCAGATGGAGTGGATAGCTGCAAAAGGAAAGAACAAGATAAAAGTTGTCTCATTAATTGAGAAGAAAACTGGATATATCGTCAGCCCAGATGCCATGTTTGATGTACAGGTTGTTACTCAGGGCAAACAATTCCTTAGTTTAAAATGTAGAGGATATTCGTCTGCTAATTCTTTTTCTGATTGACTAACTTGTCATATTTTCAGATCAAGCGTATTCATGAATATAAGCGCCAGCTCTTGAATATTCTTGGGATAGTGTATCGCTACAAGAAGATGAAAGAAATGACCGCTGAAGAGAGGAAATCAAGTTTTGTTCCTAGAGTCTGCATATTTGGTGGCAAAGCATTTGCTACCTATTTACAAGCTAAGAGAATAGTGAAATTCATAACAGATGTCGGAGCCACCATAAACAACGACCCTGACATTGGAGACCTACTGAAGGTGTGGTCCATTTTTACACCTGCTCGAGAGACATAATATCATCATTCTTGATCTTAGTTATGCGGTTGTCATCATTCGTCCTGATTGATTCATGAATAATTTAGTGTTCTGGAGTCTGAAAGGACCAATTGAGTAGCATCATGTTCTGCGAATATAAGTAGCTTGCGAGAATGATAAGCTATTTGTGTTTCTTTCCTCCAGGTTGTTTTTGTTCCTGATTACAATGTCAGTGTTGCAGAAACTCTCATTCCAGCCAGTGAACTATCTCAGCATATCAGGTGATTTAAGCCTATCGGCCAAGCAATCTCTTGCAAATATCTTCCTCTCCCTTCGTTTTTTGGCTAGGGCCGTTTCACACTTTTTGGAGAAATTAGTGAATATTGCTTGCTTACCATTTCTTTTTTGTGTTATGGAACAGTACTGCTGGAATGGAGGCAAGTGGAACCAGCAATATGAAATTTGCCATGAATGGCTGTCTTCAGATTGGAACTCTTGATGGAGCCAATGTCGAGATAAGGCAAGAGGTTGGAGAGGAAAACTTCTTCCTATTTGGTGCCCGTGCTCATGAAATTGCTGAGCTACGGAAAGAAAGAGCTGAAGGCAAGGTATGTCCTTCCACCAACAAGCCGATACGCATTACTTCACCAATGGTTTATAAGAACTAAAGAACATTCAAAACTTTGGAGATGACGACATCAACTATTGGGGTGGTTGTTCACCTGGCTGCAGTTTGTGCCGGACCCACGGTTCGAAGAGGTGAAGACATTTGTTCGTAGTGGTGTGTTTGGCGCTTACGACTATGATGAATTGATGGGGTCTTTGGAAGGGAATGAAGGGTATGGTCGTGGAGATTACTTTCTTGTTGGCAAGGACTTCCCCAGCTACATCGAATGCCAGGAAACTGTTGACGAGGCCTACCGAGACCAAAAGGCTAGTATCCTTCCCCTTTTTTTTTCTTTTAAGCCCCGTTTGGTACAGGATAAAAGTTATTCTGGATAAAAGTTATTTTGGGTTAAGCAGTAATGATCATTTAGGATAAAGAAAAAGTAGAGAATAGTAGTAGGCGAAATGTGGATAACTTTTTATAGTTGTTTGGGTGATAAAAGTGTGAAATAAAGGGAATATTCTCTTTTTAATCCGGGATAAAAGTTATTTCATGTTAACTATTCCGTACAACCGTATCAAACGGGGCCTTAGTGTTAGATGATTTTTTTCGATTAAATTCTAAGCAACTAATTCTTTTATGATGCTCTGATTTCACAATGGAAGTAATCTGCACAAACAGAATAGTGACCCCTCTCTGACCGAAATAAAGTAGGCAGTGTTGAATAAAGGTCGGTGTTAAAAGCCTTTAATTTGTTCTAGTTCTAATATCTATTGGATTGACATGTAGAAATATTCTTGCTAAATTGAAAACTGCATATATACCCATCTTTTCTTTTCTTTTTTGTTTTGCATATATTTTAACTACTACGTTCAATTATTTCAAATCGCATATATACCATTAATCTTTTCAAATCGAGGAACTCCATATCTATTTCGGTATATATATATATATATATAATGCCAAAATCCCCTTTTGTTTTCATGCCTTGCTGAAAAATTCTCTAAAATGGGCAGAAATGGACGAGGATGTCGATCTTGAACACAGCTGGCTCCTACAAGTTTAGCAGCGACAGGACCATCCACGAGTATGCGAAGGATATCTGGAGCATCAATCCTCTCATATTGCCATGAGGATCCACCGGATCTGATGAATCCACGTCCGCTGTACAATAAAAGAGGGCACCCCATCGGCCATCGCCATGGCAGTGAATTTGTGGCCCAATTGCCTCCCTGGAGATGGTTTATTACAATAAGTAAACTAAATAATGGTGACATTTATAGAGTTAATATACTTCGATTAAGGGGGTGTTTGGTTGCGCGAATCACTGATGCATGTGTATTGTGAGATGCATCGGTCATCTGATGCTGGTGTTTGGTTTGTGTTTTGGATCATATGATGTAACATTATTTATATAATGTTTACATTAAAATAATATATATTATATGTTATTTGTATAATTTTTATATAATGATGCAATAAAGTTAAAATTTAATATATATATATTAAAATATTATATTATTTTAATCTCAATGATACATATATTATTGATATAATGTTGTGAATATATATATTAAAATTATATTATATTATATTTGATTTGTCTTTAGATAAGTGTCGGGTTCGTCAGTGAAAGCTCGCGTGAGGGTGCATCGTATGAAACGATCATTTTGGTCGTTTCATATGATGCATGAAATCAACTGAAAATACATCGTGTGATGCATGCGTCGTGCGAACTAAACGGTGAATCAGAGTATCATGATATATCGTGTGATACACCCTGTGAATCAAACAGGGGATTGGTGCATCAGAGTGCATCGCACGATGCAATACACCTTGATGCACAGAACCAAACATGCCCCAAGCGAAATAAAGGCTCCTCAGCAGGAGGGATTACGCTTTCACGATGCACTCTGATGCACGGAACTAAACATGCCCCAAGTGAAATAAAAGCTTCTCAACAAAAGGGATTACGCTTTCACGATGCACCCTATGCATGGAACCAAACAGACCTAAGTGAAATAAAAGCTCCTCAACAGGAGGGATTACGCTATCTTTTTATATATCTATAATACTAATTCAATGCTTTCTTGTGGAATTTTTCTAGCAATCACTTAAGCAGAATCCATGCAATCGAATACTAATTACTAGAATACACAATAGACCGGAAGGAAAAAAAAGAAAAAGAAATAATGGGAGCTGACTGCTAAAAGACGCCATTATTGCTCTTCTTTACTGGTAGAAGCTTTGGTAGGATACCACTCTAGAAGGGCTTGATTTAAGGCGCTGTCATTGCTACTGATATCTGAATCTTCGCCGTGTGGAGGTGTTTCGGTAATACAAGAGGATCCATTCTCACAAGAGTTGCATACTCTTTGGGCTTTCCCATAGTTGGTGCCAGCACTGTACGCCTGAAGTTAGGGTTACACAAGCAAGCAGCAAATACAAAGGAAAATTAGAGGTGGGGAAGAAAAACAAATCTGATCTAGTCAATCAGTAACTAAATCGAAAAGTCGGAGGATCCCATATGAATATATGATAGGTCGAACAGTCTTGAGTTCATGCAAAAATTGCCTTAAAACGTTTATGCTGAGTCGAAACAAAAACCTCGCATCTCATGATTATGGACGAACAACAATAGAAGAGAAGAGAAGAGAGCATACCTTCAGTGCCTTCTTTAATTGCCTGATCTCCATGGACTGCTTTTCAGCTAGTTCCTGTGCTTCCTGAAAGCGCCCAAAAGCCGCAGCATACTTGTTCTGTTCTTTCCTTACCTAGTGGTGGCAAAAGAACAAAGTGCAAGGTTAAGAATATTTCTACCGCGAGTTTAGAGGAAGTCACCACAATTTCATAGCCAAGCACAGAATTCGGACGTTATTAGCAATTCCGAGTGGATGGACTGCTTGATTGTTTTATTAAGAGTCTAGACGCAGGAAGAAAAAATGTGGCCGATGACCTGAGCGACAAGTTCACTAGCATAACTTCAAGCAATAAGGATCAAAAGCATCAGTTACCTGTGACTCTAAGTCATGAATACGCTGAATAGATGCTTGTTCAATGCAAGCTCGACGTTTGGATTCCTCCTGAAGCATGTCTGTCATTCGGTATCTCAACTCAGCCATTTCTTGAGTCAAATCTTCTGCTTCTTCCTTGGCCTTTAGCTTTTCTTGTCTCAGTTCTTCCTAGGACCAGAATAAAGATAAGCTTTTCGCAATAAAGTTTTTTCTCTATGGATTCAAAGTACAAATGACCACTGTGTAATAGACCTTAAGCTGCTTCACGGAAAGCTCAAAATCCTGGATCTGCTTCAACATTTTCTGCATCTCATCATTTACGTTGTCATATCCAGCTGTCATAGCAGCCAGCTTCGAATCAAATGGGCCCGACATTTCCAGGCGAGCACTTCAGAGATTTCAAAAATATTATTAGACTTCAAAGACAATAGATGAAAGGATTCGATCTTTAATTAATATTAATATAGTACCAATGACACCACATAAGAAATAACAAAAAAGTGCTTTGAACCCTTGAATATTACAGCAATTCCTTCCTAGCTCCTTTTACTTATGTTTCGCAGATCACTTGCTTACTCAAACTTGACAAAGTTGCTTTAATTGTGACCCACATGATAATATAGGACAAAATATTTATTATAAAGTAAAAAAGTCATCTGTTAAACTATACTAGTCCAGTATTTTACAGATAATACAACAACAGAACTTAATGGGAGCACTTTTAATGCTTGTGTGTTGAAAAAAGATGTAGGGAAGTGATCACCAATGCAAAGAAATGACACCAAGAGTAACGAATGAAAATGTGACGCATTAGATGCAAGAATAATCTTACCACATTTCGTTCGACAAGGAAAGTTTACTTCTTAAGGCCAGTGATAATGCCTTGTCCAATTCAACAGGCATATAGCTGCCGATTCTGCTGCCTTGGTTCACCCACTTATAGAGCAGTTCTTCAACTTTACATAATGATCCTTCAGCACTATTCTCAGACATCATTAGCTTCTCCTGCAAGTTGGTGTTCTCTTCCTCCAAATTGCTAATGACCTGTTGAGCCTCTTCAAATTGTGATTTGAGTTCTTCAAACAAATTAACCATTCTAGATTTCTCTTCCCCAGCATCTTGGCTGGAACTCTCTGCTTCCAGGCATCTCTGCTCTAGTGCTGCTATATCAAGCTTCATGCTCTCTATTTCACACTGGAAATCTAGTGATGTAGATGAAACTGATGCCTCCAGCCTGTCTATATACAAAGCAGAGTTCTGCAATTCTTCTTCTCTACATTTCAGTTCACTTGCCAAGATCAAGCGTTCAGAATCAGATCTTGCAAGTTCCTCATTTAATGCACTTATTCTCTCGTGTAGTTTTCCTACATTTGCTAGCTTCAATTCAAGACTATGAACATGCTCATTCATGCAATTTGCTTCAACATTCCGCAAATTTAATTGATCCTGCAAGTATTCTGAAATAGATGATGCAATAAGAACGGGAAAAGACGAATTTAGACAGATCTTTGCCCTCATGAGTTTTCATGTATTAAAAAGTCATTGACACGCAAGCTGAAAGAATACTATATATGAAAATTCACAAGCTTATAGTAGACTATATCTGTGTTGGAGTTTGTCAAAGTGTTCGATGTTGGAGTAACAACCTATTTCTTGAGAGCAGTTCCTCAATTCTCTTTCCAATTCCTTGATTTTCTTGTCCTTGAGATGTGCTTCTGATGTTGTATTTGCATCTGGTTCCGGCATCTGCATCAACACAATTCAGTGTTAAGCATCTTTCTGCCAGATAACTAATGAATGTTAACAGATTCATAGCTACTGAATGCCAATACTGGTCTTAAGAAACATACTCAGTTAAGCAAGAAAAATTTCATCTCCCCAAAAGCTCATAATAAGAGATTGTACAGGAAGCTGTGTGCAAGAATAATGAATGTTACCATCCATCAGCATTGATCAGGAATCAAATAAGCGCGCACTATGCTAGCTCGATTGCAATAGTCTAAACTCTAAAACTTAAAGGAGGAGAGCTAGAATTCTTTTGTATCCTCATAAGGTGGAATATCAAATGGCTATGATCATCATTCATCAGATAGGATTCACTCAATTGCCCAAAAGGCGACTGTCATCGAACCGGCGCAGGAAACGGAAGCATGGAGATGAAAGCTTGATCCAAATAATAAACTCATTTCTAAGCGTCTATCATTTGAGTAAGCAAAGAGAACAATAATCTAAATATTCCAAGTGGCTAAAACATCCACACAATGCTTCCCCTGGAGCTTCCGATTGACATAGATGGGCGACAAAAACATATGTATTAATGCTATATGTGATCGAGGGCTCCTGCCAACCATCTAATCTCCAAAAATTGAAAAGATGCAGAAGGACAAACGGCACACCAGAGATTCATTGTGAAGCAAGAATAACAGCATCATCGCATCGAAAAGTGCACACCGAACATCAAACCTAACACCTCAAATTTCCAAAGAAAAAAAATTCTCGCACAATAGCATCAAATTAAAGGATACCAACCTTCCTAATTGCAAAAAACCGTCCTCAGTGTAACAAAACCATCCAAGACGCAACCTACAACTTCCAACAACAAAAACAAATGATCTCCAATCATTATCACATGGGTTCACACAGATTTCAGCTAGATGATTTATGCACATATACTGAAGAACAAAGATTGAAACTTGGCGAGCAAAGAGAACCGAAATGGATAAATCGAAGACATCGAAGCTCACCATTGTGGAGATTTTACATCAAATTGGCGCGAAACGAAAAAAAAAAAGAGTAAAGAACGTAAGGAATCAAAGGCGAATCGAATTTGGTATATAGGTTTCCTCCGGAAAAGGATTTGGAGCATTGGGCTGTGGATTCCTTTATATTCTAGGTGAGCTAATCACAGCTTTATAATTACGCTTTAGGTTTCCAGCGCTCTCATTATAATTTTGATCTCAGCCGTCCAACAACAGGGCATCATCGATCACAGTCGAGAGTACGGGTTGGATAGGGTCGTGGGCTTTCTCATCCCACAGCTAAAAAGGCCGATAAGCTACGGGCCCAACCAGCATCCAACTCCATAGTTTGGGGCCTTTGGGCATGGATGCTTCTTATTTAGGATCCACAGCAAGTCGAATCCAGATAGAATCCTGATTTAAAATGCAAAGCCATCACAAAGACCAAATCACTTAACCATGCACAATGTCATCCTATAGTTGACCTGGAGGTCCTAATTTAAAATTACTCTGAGCCAAATATACACTCTTAGGCCCGTTTGGTACGGAAATAGTTAACCCGGGATAACTTTTATCTCAGATTAAGGGGAAAAATATTCCCTTTATTTCACATTTTATACCCCAAACATCCATAAAAGTTATTCTTATTCCAACTACTACTCCTCTTTATTTTTTTCTTATTCTAAATAATTATTACTACTTAACTCAAAATAACTTTTATCTCCGAATCAAAAGGGACATTAGTAGTTAGGTTTAGCCTATGGCTATCCCTAACTGAATACATAACTATCTAGCCTATATAATGGACTCATCTCCGTCCATCCGCGCATCAGCTACAGTCCATGGCCAACACATCCCAATAATTTGTAAGACATTAACCTAATGTTTGAGAGGAGTCAAAATCTAAGCTGGGATTTAGGAACACTCGCACGGACAAGAGACTTTTGAGGTGCAGCTAGAGAGGGGTTTTGTTCAACCTCAACTTAGGAGGGCATCATGGCTACTCCCTAATAGACCACCATGAATTAAAGAATAGACCACCATGAAATAAAGTGGACGAGTTCCAAAGGACCACTCCTAGACATGTCGGCAGTCTAACCTTGGACAGAGAGAGAAACCTTTCCATGATTTGTGAAAAAGTTAAGGGGTTGATCAGTGGTCCATGTCACCTTTAAACCTTCCCTTTTAGTTTGATCCGGCTCGTCTCATTTAACTAGCAACCAAGGACATCTGTTGAGAGCGTGGTAACGCTTCCCACCTGCCACGTGGTCCGTTTGGCTCATCCGGCGCGCGTTTGGATATCAATCCCATATGATCCTCGAAAATATAGACGGATCCCGATTTCGACATCCGCTCGAACGGACGTCGGGACGGAAAACGGACCCATAGAGGGCCATCCAAAACCTAAAACTCACTCTCAATCGCATCTGGCATCACAGAGGGCACGAAATGCTGGTGGAACAATTTTTTTTTTTTTTTTCCCTAGCATATCAGAATTTTCCGATCTGCTGACTAGGCTGAAAAGGTTTAGTTGGGCCATTCAACCTGCAGAGCTGGCGCACGACGTGCATGTGTCCCTATGACTTGTGCCAATGAATAAATAAAGTTTGAAAATGTAGCCTTCTAGTTAGCATTAATTTTCTAGCTGTAAATGGTGATCAGTACTAAACCCTAGCACTCGCATCAAGCTAGGGGTTTATCTAAAATAAGCTTCACGCAATGAACTACGATGCAGAAAATAGGTATAGCTGAAGTTTTAACTTATATACATGAAAAATAGTCTTCAAGCCAGCAGCAGTGGCATAAAAATGGCATGGTTTACTAACGTAATGAAACAATATTAATGATGATGATGATGATGATAGATGGTGCTCAATGACACATATCACATAAAATTTGTACCAGTTACCATGTGGTGTCAAGTAGTCATTTGAAGGACTAAGCAAAATGATAACTAGATTCAAGGTAGATATGATCATATACCAGATTACAAAAGCAAGAACTAAGCCAACTAACAAGAGAAATTGAAAGCACCACCACAATTAGTACAGCGCATTAAAGTGGATCTACCTAACGATGGAATGAATGAATGAATGAATGAATGAATCAGACGCGGATGTATAGCTAAGATCGATATATAGGTTAGGGATATGACTTATAAGATATATAATTTGTTTGGTGAGAGCCAATTTGCATTATTAAAGAATCTAGTCAACTCTCATCGAATCTTCCTAAATTTTCGGCCTTCATCATAAGCTTCCAAAAACGTTTCATTGAATGAGAAAGCTACCAGTCCATTGATTGAGTCCACAAATTAAGCTATAGGCTTTTTTAAGGAAAAAAAAAGTGTATGTAATAAGGCCCAACAAGCAACGACCTAAGGCTGCGTTTGGTTGCAAGACGGTCGAGGTAGAGGGAGAGGGAGTGGGAGAGGGAGAGGAGTGGAGAGGAATGAGATTGCTATCGTTTGTGTTTGGTATGACCATGGGAGTGGAAGAGGGAAAGACGTTGTTTGTGTTTGGTATAACCAAATTAAGATGGGAAAGCGAAGGAATGATATTGAAGTTATTAATATACCCCTAAATCTGATGGCTATAATTAGATTTTTTAAAAGATACATAATTTTTAAGAGGGGTATTTTAGTACTCTTCTTTGCGTTGACCAAAACGGGGGAAAAGGAAACAGGATTCCTCCCAATTTGGGAGGAATCCGATTTCCTTCCGTCATGGGAGAGCTCGGGAGAGGGAGTCGTCTTAAATGCCAACCAAACGCGGCGGAGGGGGTTGTGACTCTCTCTCCCACTCCCACTCCCTCTCCCATGGTCAAAGGGGTAACCAAACACAACCCAAGGGTGATTTGTTTGCTTTTATTTCTTCGGTGCTCACAACCACCAATAAAAAATAAAAAAAAGGTCGAGCTCATAGCCCAATAAGGACCTTTGCCTGAATTATTGGGACAAAGTTAGACATATACTAGGAAGAGGCCCTTGTCAAGATTTATTTCCATGAAACAAAAGAATAGCAGGGAGTTTTCCACAATTAAAATTGACCTTTGATTTCTTGTGATAATAAGAAGCACTCAGCTCATCCCTGATTGGTTTGATGACTGTTTATTTTCTATTTTCACGAAAGAAAGCAGAAAACAGCGGTCAAAACACGTTTGGCTTGTATTTTCTAGGAATATTTTTATAAAATATTTCAAAACTCCAAAACGTGTTTTGACCGGAAAGATGAAAATTTTTATGCAACAGACGTGGAAAATAGAAAATAAAAGAATAGAATGATAACATGAAAATGTTTTCCGAACCAAATGCTTCTGATGTTAGACCATAAAGATGTCAACTCACACTAACTTTTTATAAATAAGTTCTATGTTGAGTGATTAGAGTTAAAATGACGTCAGAACAGAAAAGATCCTTGAGTTTAAAGCTTGTGTCAAGCATTCCACTCGAGTGGCTAAAGTTAATAGGATGTTATGGCTTACTAATTTATCAATCTTCAGTTGCGCGAATATGATAATCTAGTTTTTCTAGGTCCAGGATTTCGCATCCAAAAAACCAAAATCGATAAATAGTTTTTCTAGATTCAGGATTTCGCATCCAAAACACCAAAAATCGGTCAACTAAACTTCTCAATTGCACAAGAGAGGTGTCTGATCTCGTTTGGTTGAGGCATAAGGGGGATAAATCCACTTTATCCTTCATTATCTCCAATTTTTTCTTAAACATCAAAGTAATGATTACGGGGTTATTATTATTCCACTTACCTCATTCATCTCTATTTTTTCTTACCCATATTCCTTAATCCCACTTTTTTTAACCCCATCTAACCCTTAACCACCCTTAACCCTATTCCTCTTAACCCCGAACCAAACGGGTACACATCCAAATAAGCTATACACTTATAAAGCATTACTGTTGCAAAATACCTAAAATTGGCATTATCGACATTGGGAATGTAAAACTATAAAAGCAGTCAAATTTGTGTATTTCCCAAATACTAAGGGCATGTTTGGTTGCTCATGACTGGGTAGACTGGAGTCACTTATTGGAGTGCAAACTCTTGCAAAGTGAAGTCCTGTGAAGTGGCCTGTCAATTTTTGTTGTTTGGTTGGTGCTGGAGTGGAGGTTGACTTAACAGACTTTTGGACTTTTGGACTGGAGTCATTATTAATCGGCGGATAAGAAGCTTCATCTTCAAGGTTGATGGTATCTTCATTCACAACATGCTCATCATATACAGACTTAGAACACTGCCCAGTGGCCCTTTCCTCCCCCACAACACGCCATTAGCAAGTCGAAATTCTCAATTGGCTTGTAGACTAAGTTCTTAGCCTTTGGATGAGCTTACATGCACAAAATACGAGGCTTTCATATATATATTGTAGACATAAAAGTTAATAGATAGACCAGTTTCATAAAAAAAATACCGTAAGATATTCATCTGCCACAGCCAGTGGCAAAGTGATCCGCTTGGTCTCCTCGTTCCACCCAGTCCCACTCAAGTCAAACAATTTCTTGATCAAATCATGCTTAGCTCGCAACCACGCCATGCGATGGCTTACATTGTTGCCATCATAGGTTGTGCCACATTTCTTATTGACCGCTTGAGTAGCGGCTATGAAATGGCTTCTTTTGAACCATTTATCCCCTCTAGGCTTGTTTTTTACAACTTCACCAAGATAAGCAAGCAAGACAGCCTCGGCTTCAACACTCCATTTTTTATTCGGGGTACCTTTCTTATCGGCTGCCCGTGACCCACCCACATTACCATCGTCCTATGTCATCGATTGGGAGGAATCCATATCCTATATTCCTACATGCAATATTCATAACACACAAACAACAACAATTTCACACAATGCACACAATCTTTACAAACAAGGAGCAAAGCCCATTCTAATAAAAGCTAGGTAAAAACCAACAAAGTTTGTTACAAACTTGACTTGAAAATATAACAGAGTTTTATAATAAAAACAAACAGAAATCATAAAACACATATCCCGGCTGTTGCATGTAGAGGTCACGAAGTTTACATGTTGCCTTCAAAACAGCATTGAAATATCGACTAATGGTTTCCCCGGACAATAAAAACTCTGTCCGCATCACTCGATTTTCATGTTGTGACCAACAATATGTAAAAATATACACAACTGTTATTCGACGGTTACATGATTTGTGTCATCTAGCAAATGTCGTAGTCTTATTTGCTTGGCCAGTTCTTTCAATGCATTCACATCCATACGGATGTAACTGACACAATAATCTCTACCGGCCCTCATAATCCTATCCATGTGTCTTTTTCTAGTCTCCTCTCTATGCTTCCGGGGCATATCGCTAATGCGATCACATGGTGCGTAGTACTTTTTAATTAAAACAACAACGACATCGTATACCACGGCAAGTACCCGCATCCTCTGGAATTCTTCATCGTAACCATCCATCTAAAGAGGAGAGGGAAGGGGAGTGAGTGAACACAACATTCAAAACTATATCACTATCTCACGACCTATGAATAACTTCTATTACATCAACGACCAAACCCCCAGTGAACATCAATTAAACTATCTAAATCTAATACCATGACACACACTACTGAACACCAAACAAACATCAGGATACTTCTAAATGAACCTTTCAAGAGCCCATTCAAAACTAAAATCATGAAAGCCAAGCACATGAGATGAGCAATGTAGAGATAATAATACGGAAGTGCATATCTAGCAAATATAGGATGAAATGGGGATTGAAAGCAATAAAAGAAGAGCAAGATTTTGCACTATGAATATCAAACAGGACAAAGCAGGTTGAAATGGTACTACATCTAAAATGATGACCTGAGATGGTATGGGTGAGCAAGATCTTTTTTCTAGTGTTGAACTTAAGACGATAAATAAGAGAAGTTGTTGGAAACATTTGTTAGTTTTAGAAAAATGAGGACTGCATTAAAACAACGAGAGCTGTTTTCCATCAAAGAAGATACCCAAGAATCATCAAATCCAACAAATTCAAACTGAACAAAAATACTTGAATATATAGCCAACAGACCAACCTGAAAGGTTGTTACCCAACAATCTCCAAAGCACAAAAGAGAAATTTTTATCAAACTGGACAAAAATGGGATCAAAGCTTCAATAGTGAAGAACATGAGCATATCCGGGCAATAGATCACAAGTGGTGGAGAGGGAAATAGCCGACGGAGAGGAGATGCCGACCGAGAAACCCCAGAGAGAGTCGATGAAGAGGAGATGCCGATGGAGAAACCCCAGAGAGAGCTGGTGAAGAGGAGATGTCGATGGAGAAACCCCATAGAGAGACGACGAAGAGGAGCTGGTGAGGAGAAACCTTCTCCTCGGAGAGAGCCGACGGAGAGGAGATGCCAACAGAAAAACCAGAGAGAGCGGTGAGGAGAAACCCTAGCCCGATCAAGATCTGAGTCGCGAGACTAGTATCGTGAGTGGGGGGAGGGTAAAATATCTGAGTCGTAGAACTAGTATCACGTCCCACTCCACTCGGCCGACTATGCCCCTTTTTTGACCAGAGTCAAATGACTGACTAGAGTCCTTTTCAGGAGCACAGTCTCTCCACTCCCTTCAATTAAGGGTGTAACCAAACAACCTCAAATGGAGAGAGTACTTCTAGTCGACCCACTCCACCCCCCACTCCTCACAATCAAACGCCTCCTAAGTCTTGCGACCACTTGACTAGCTCAATACGTAATTCCTGGTGTCCCTATTTCCACGTCTACCAAATTCGTGAATAAACCTCGTTGTGGCTGTGAACAGACTGGATAACTAATTAACAGAGACTCGGTCATAATTTATTTGTTAAGATCAATCAGAATCATTAAAAATACGAGACTTGAATTCCATGTGATGAACACCATAAAAATACCATCCTATTTTCTAGTTAAACAAAACCCAATCCGGCCGAGATTATATTTGTTTTCAGCAAACCTTTCAGCCGGTCAAATCCTATACGTAAGCAAATCCAGAATAAATCAAAGTTCGGATTCAACAACGAAGACAATAAATTAAAGTCTATGATGCTATCAAAACCCACGCGTATCTTTCAATGTGGGAGCCGAATTCAATTTGAATTGCTTTGTCACTGTTTTGTTTAGGGATAATGTGGGTTATCCATGTTATCCCCGTGTTATCCCGAACAGAATGCGGTTAACAAAATAAGAATAAGATGGGTTAAGATGAGCCATATCTCTATTTAACTGCACCCCTATTAAATCCTAATTTCTATAATTGCACCCCGATTATATCCTAATTTTATTTTTTATTTTTAAAAAATATTTTGATTTATACCCATTCATTATCCCAAATTTTCTAACCATAAAATCCCTTAATCCGGAATAACCAATACCCCTTACCAAACCGCGCCAGCATGCGTTGGACCCTATATTTTATTTAAAGGGAGATTTGTCAAATGGTCTCTCATTAGAGACCAACTTGTCATTTGGTCCGCTATAAAAGACCTTAAAGTGTTTTAGTACCACTATAGAGGAGAAAAAACTACAATACCCTTATATATATTTTTTGATATATATCCAACCCCCCCCCCCCCCCCCCAAACCCCCCCCTCCCCCTTGCGGCCGCCGATCCGGGCTCCCCCTCGCCGATCCGGCTCCCCCTCACCGATCCGGCTCCCCCGCTGCCGATCCAGCTCCCCCGTCGCCAATCCGGGCTCCCCGTCGCCGATCCCGCTCCCTCACCGCCGATCCGGGCTCCCTCGCTATCACACCCCGGCCCAGAAAACCCATCCGAGCCGAGGCGTGAAGGGAAACCTATCACTATTCATCTCCAAGTGGCGCGATACAAAGCGGAATTATAAATAAACTTAAACAAATTATATCC
>OY986974.1:2603562-2651262 GCA_963920575.1 Narthecium ossifragum | reverse complement strand
CCCCTAGCCACGATCCGGCGTCCCTCCGCACCTTTTCCGGCGTCGCCGCCCTAGATCGGGCGTTTCCCTCGTCCCCAGCCCCTATCCGCCCGCCGACCACCCCGATCCGGCGTCCACCGCCGAGATCTGGCCGCCTCCGCCCAGATCGGGCGTCCCCCACCACCCTTCCGGCGTCCCCAGCCCCCCTTCTGACATCGCCGCCACAGATCCGGCGAGATCTCTGTATTTAACTATCAGTATTCTCTTTTGAGAAAGAGAATACTGATAGGTATTCTCTTTCTCAAAAGAGAATACCGGTAGTATTCTCTTTGTAAAAAGAGAATATTACCATTATTCTCTTTATAAAAAGAGTTTCTCTTTGTAAAAAGAGAATACCATTCATCATGTAAAAAAGAATCTTTGCAGATTATACATGAATGTATTTTAGTATTCTCTTATCTCATCTTTGTAGTATTTATTTTCTCTTTTTTTCATTAATATAATTATGAAAATAAATGGAATAATCATGATGTCATCAAAACCGATGTCAGTTATGGGAGGATGGAGGGAAGGAGGGGGTGGAATCATGATGTCATCAAATCAAAACCAATCGAAACCGATTTGTCATCAAATCAAAACTGATTTGCATGGATTACACTAAAAATGGAAATAAAACAACTCATAACTGCCATAAATTAAATACAGCTATATATAATGCATCAAATATTTAATATATATGAAGCAGGGGTAAAAGTGTCATGCAAAATACCTAACCTCCCATAACTGTCTTAAAATGGTGTAAACCCATTAAAACATCTTAGGGTGGTGTATCAGTGAATAAGTTTACTGGATTTGGTGTAAAGACTAATAATCTATAAAAAAAACTAAATGTCTTATAGATTTGTTAGAAAACCGTGGAGCAATAAAGATTTTCAAATAAGACTAAATGACAATTATTTATTATTTAAATAACCACAAGCTTTATACACGGAGAGCCCTTTGTGGCAGCGGTTGCATGGGGCGTGCAGTGAAATCTGATAGCTAGCGTGCATTCAGACGGCTTTTTAGAGAGAGAGGGACGTGAGGCTTCCATAAACTCGGGTCGATAACGACCGGCTGCCTTGCGGGCCAAGCTTAGCCCCCACCCCCGCTCTATAAGATTCGACTACGGGTCCCAACTAACAGTCGCCAACCCTCTCTCTCTCTCTCTCTTCTTCCACCGACCCTTTCCCAATTCTTAATTTAAGAAAAGAATTAAACCGAAAACTATAACCTAACAAACCAATAAAATAAATAAGTAAATAAATACAAAAAAAAAACACCTTTGTACCACGGCCAATGAATAGCTCGGCGATCCGATCGCCCCGGGATGGGAAAGGACAACCCAGATCGGGCGGTCCACCAGCACGGAACGACGCCATCCCACCGTCTATTCGTCCGTGCCGATCGCTTTCCTTACCTATTCCGGCGAGGACCACCGGCGGGACGGTCCCCATGGGCCATGGTCGTGGTCAAACGGACGGCGGACGCGTGTGTACCTAGGGTGGAGCTATTAATCGTCGCGGGGTGTCGTCGTTTTACGAGGAATAGAGCTGAGAGATGACGATAGGGACTTTTCCTAGATCGAAAGCTTTGACGCCGATTTCTTCTAACTATTCTATATTTTTCCCGATTTTTAGACTAGAATACTATGCGTTAAATAGTTGGATGGGAAATTAATTAACTAAGAAAAAGGAAGGAGAGAAGAAGAAGCTTCATATAAAGTGTGAAAAAAGAAGAAGCTAAGCTCCTACTCGTCTACTCCAAAACCCTAGAAAAAGTTAAGATATAGTCGAAGCGTGCTATAGAGAGAGGGACTATTGAGCACTTGATAAGTAGCAGTGGCAGTGGTTACTGTAGAAGGAGAAGAGAAGCGAAGAGAGGAGATCGGAAACCTAACCTCGTTCTCTTCTCCCACGCCGGTGATGGATGAGAAGCGGCGGGGGGGCCCGGGATCGGATCCGCCGGGCGAGGGAGAGTGGGGATTCAGCGGCGAGTACTTCAGCGATCGGGACGGGAGCGTGTTGAGCGAGCTCGGATGGATCGGGGGTGGATTCCCGCCGATGGAGTTCGGGGAGCCGTCGTCTTCGTCCGCGGCGGCGTTGGAGAGCGAATCGCGAACACAGCAGCCGCGAGCGGCTCCGCCTCCCCGATCCTCGACCAGATCCAGTAGCGACGCAGCGGCGGCGCCTGCGACATCGAGCTCCAGCGAGGAGGCGGCGCCGGCGCAACCGCCTGCGAAGGATCCCGGGGCGGAGGCGACAACGTGAGTGATCTATCTGGAAACCCCCACGGTCTCCGGCGCCGGTGGGGGTTTGGTCAGCCGCCACTATCGTGGCAAATTCGTAATTAAGCGGTTTCTAAGTGCTTTTCTTGGGGAGTAAGGCATTCTAGTCTTCCAGAAGCTCAAGTTTTAGCGATTTGGGCGGGAATATTTTTTTTTTTGCTGGTCTTCCAAATAATATTATCGGAACGTTACGCGGTTTCTCTCTACTTTTATAAACTCCTAAATATTCTAAACTAAGCATAGTCTAATATATGCTTAATTTATCTTTGTAATTATTAACAATATGCTTGTTCTTATCATATAAGAATGAATACTTTTCCTACATTAATTAGCATAAATATGACATTAAGTCAATGCATGTTTTTTGTTCCTTATTTCATATTTATACTATCTAGCTAGCTATATGCTGCAAATGGTCGTATGCATATTAATCATTGATTATTTTGTGTATTTTTTTGCTGATTTATCAGTGGTCGATCGAACTCATGGGTAGTGATTTGATGGCTTTAGATGATGATGATGATAGTTTTCTGATTACAAGGATTTCTATCTCACTCTTTATATATAGAGATTCAACCATAAGATTGTCTTGGATCAAATGTTATTTTAGATTTAAGGAAGATATATTGGGATTGCATGGTCTGCAAAATGAACACTTTGTATTCTTTTTAAACAGCAGCATATATATTACTCTATGATGATTTTATTTTGGTTAATTGCAGGAGTAAAAAAGATACAAAAAGAGGGCAAAAGAGAACTCGGCAACCGAGGGTTGCGTTCATGACCAAGAGTGAAATAGATCATCTTGAAGATGGGTACCGGTGGCGAAAATATGGCCAGAAAGCAGTAAAAAACAGCCCATATCCAAGGTTTAATTTCACTTGCGAGATTTTGTGTTATATATCTATCTATACTTGCACTTAGTTTTTGTAGGCCAGCTTCTCAAAACTTGTTCGTTCCTACCAATTTCATGACTAATGTTGCTTATAAACAATTGTTATCCAATCACCAACAATGCATGAGATCTATCACCTTTTGTTTTCTCTTCCTATTCGTTGCCTGTGATTTAATGTTTTAATAATTCCAGAAACTTTCATAGAACTTTTTTAATGTTTTAATAATTTTAATGTTTCATCTGTGTTCATATTATTTTCTCATGATAGACGGTGCAAACTAGATGTATTTTGTGTGGTTGCTGCATGAATTATTGTCTTAGTTCAGCTTGACGACTACAAGAATCATAACAAAAACTCTTACAACAATTTTTTTTTTTTTATCACTTCTTTTTTCTGTTGAAAGCTCTAAGTTGTGAAGAAAAGTCCAATGCAATCTCTATATATGTACATTTACCTGTAGGAGATCTTCCATTGGAATTAATGACGAAGACTGGTTTCTTCAGGCATTATTGAATATTAATTGTTGGCATCTGCTCAAGAAGTAATGCTTGAGTTTGAATCTGAATGCTTTATAGATTAATCTTGTCTCCTTTGATCATTTAATTGATCACTGGCAGCTAGCTAGCTATAGCTAGAGAGAAGCTTAGCAGAACCCCAACAGCCCAACTCATCATAAAAACCCTATTGGTAGGAGCTATTACCGGTGCACCAACAGCAAATGCACGGTGAAGAAGAGGGTGGAGCGTTCGTCCGACGACCCGAGCATGGTCATCACCACCTACGAAGGCCAGCACTGCCACCACTCCGTCCCCTTCCCGCGTGCCGGCGGGCAGATCCACAGCTCTGCCCCCCTTGTCGAACACCTCGCGGCATCGCCGCCGCCACTTTATTTCTCGGCAATGCACTTCGGCCATCACAGCCGGGCATCATCGTCGGATCTGGTGCAACTGCTTTGCCCTCCCCGAGAACGGCCGCCTGCGCCTGCAAGGCCATTGGTGCCGGAAGGAGCGCCGCCAGCTCCTTCAGATGAAGGCCTTTTAGGTGACATGGTGCCGCCGGGGATGAGAAATAGATAATTACGTACGAAGAGTTTCAAGGTATGCAACACTTCCTAATTGCCAAACAAACACTGCTTATTATATAGTTATCAGTGCTCAAGAATAGTAAGTTTTCTTCATGGTTAGCAATTTTTAAAGTAATTTATAAATAGTGATGCTATTTGTTGATGATCTAGAAAATGGAAAAAGCTACTAGCTAGCTGTTTGGAACAGAGTATTTAGGAATAAAAATAGATCATTGTTAGTAATCACGTATAAAAATAACTTTTTTCTAATTTTTCTCTTTGTTTCTCATCTTCATTTCCTTATTCTGAACCTCTGATGATTTCTCCCGGTCTGCATTCCAGTAGCGCACACACATATATAGATATACTATTATTATCATGAAATTAAATTAAGAGAACTAAAGCTTTTTTCTTATGATTTTGAAGGTAGGATGCTGATCATTAAGGTTAACATGCAGGGCTATGTACTTTGAGAGGGCAGTAGTATATATAGCAAGGATATGGATGGGCTCTTCCAATGCCTAGGGTTTTTTATGCAGGCAAGAGCAACATCATCAATCTTTAGTTTCCTCCCATTGTGTTTATTAATGTTCATATAGATGCAGAGTAATGTAAACAGATGAAATGTATTATTCATGAACACATGGTCACTAACTCAGCTCAAGTGCCATTTTTTCTCTTTTCTCATGTGCAAGCCTGAGGAACCCTAGAGATGAAGCCTTCTATTTTAAGGTACAAGTAAACCTGTTAGAAGAGGATAAGAGGAAATGGGAAAAAGTTATTGTTTTTTACATAGGTAAAGATATGCCTACATGTACGCTGCATATAATAGATGTCTACCGATTGAGGATGCTAACATTACCGATAGATTAGATGGCTCGATCGATCGGTTTACATCTACTGATCAGATAATTTACACATTCAATCGGTAGATATTTATCGATTAATTGATCTAATTTATCAGTAGAACACCACCGATGATGAATTAGATGACGTGATCGACACATGCCCCGTTATTACCCGTATGTACCATGTACATGCCCCTTACCGGGTCCTTTCTATATACGTACATAGGCATAGTACCAAGTTTTCTGACTAGAGACCGACATTTTCTGAGGATGCTATGGGGATTCGTTCCTTATATGGAATGCATCACAATAGTCAACACAAATTTTACTGAGGTGGGTCTGCATCCATGCATCATAAAAGCTCTTCTGCACTTTGCCCAAGGCCGAAGGACATGTTACCTGGGCCACTGAGTAATGGATTTCTCACAAGAGCTAGAGAACCACTTGAACCCTGACGTAAGAGACTCAAAAGTAAAACCAACTCTTAAAGAAGGAGAGCAGATCATGCAGTGTCTACTTTTTCTTGCAAACATGATCTCATATTAAACAAATGATTATTTCATTTGTTTTAATTCGGGTATTCTTTTTGCATTTTTTTTCTTTCATTTTTTTTACCAAGTAATTCGTTGCAGAAGGGTGCTTATATAGTAAGAACATGTTACCTATTCACAAGAGGTTTTTTGCTGTTGAGGTGTTATTTATACATTCGCTAGCATGTAAGATGATAGCTCTTTCTCAAAAAGATTTGAGCTAATGGATAAAGCTAGGGATGAACTTGTGTGTCAGTCTAATACTTGATTGTTTGACCAGTATTCTTACTTAGCTTTGCTAGATATTAGATGCACTTCTTTTCATTGCAATATCCTATAGTTTAGTCACACAATTAAAGGAGTCCATATATATTGAGGTTTAGAGGACAGAGACCACATCTCATTACCAAAATATTAATCTTCTGCATGACATATAAACAGCATATATATTCCAGCATCTTCAAGAATGCACACTGTCTCAATCAGACAAGTACTAATTAAACCATTTAGCTAATCAAGGTTATAAAATAATGTCCATTCAACTATATAAAGCTTCAAGTTTTACGATACGTAGTGCTTAGGATTCTTCTGTCAGTTCTATTTTGCTATTGTTCCATATATATGAATTTTAGTTCATTGCAGGACACCTATCATGCTAGGTTGTGAAAATTCAGGTCTCCGGAATTATTATCGCAGTTCTTCTTCTTCTTCTATATCGACCTTTGAAATATATTGGGCTTAATAAGGAGAACAAGATCGAGGTTGAATACATACATTAATTGCATGAAGAAATTTTCCAAACATTTTTTTAAGTCAGTGAAAAATTAATGTATAATGAAAGAAGCTAGTTTCATAGAAGATACGGATGATGACAGGGCGCAATATTAGGAGCCAAATCAAACATAGTCAATAGCTAATTAAATCATTGTGACACCTCCCTGATTAATTCCATAAAAAAGAGTATTCACAAATAATGGTAGATAGAAATTTCTTTCAATTAATAGCAAGTTAATTGCAAGGCAAGTAGATAGTTGATGAGTTGAATTCATCAAAGCTTCTACTTAGCTTATTTAAGAACTTTATATGATAGCGTACATACTTCAACTGAAAGTGTAGTAGTTGAGGAGGGAGAAGATGGATCATGCCTCCACACAAACAAAAGTTGTGCCTCCCAATGCTTACTGGTCGAAGAAAAAAGTAGGCATGAAAGAGACATGAACTCACAATTAGGATGATGGCCATGTCCTTGGCTGAGTAGAGAGAGAGAGAGAGAGAGAGAGAGAGAGTAGCATGAGGAGCATTAACCTTCACAATAAAGATGTGCAAAGCCTATGTTCCTTTGGGTAAATGGAAGGACACCAACATAGGTATGAGAGAAGAGAGAGAATGGGGGGTTTGTCATGTGTTTTGGTAGACAAACTTGAGATGATCACATGTCCCTCACATATTATATATCAAATGCTTTTAGGAGAGATGATCTCTGAAGACCCAATCATATAGTTTCCATCCTATCTTGCATGCAAGCTCCCCAAAGAACACAGGCCAGCTGCTGGCCTGTTGGGAAAGTTATATATGGTTGGTTGGCATCATACCTCTTAGATTTAATCACTATAGTATAGTACTTTTATAACAGCCACACAGAGAGAAGAGAAGAGAGAGTAGAACATGAGCTATATGGCTCCTTTTTTGCTCTTTAAAGTATGTGATAGGCACTCTGCAAGGAGGCGAGGAAAAAGATCCAGGAGAGTGACATGAAACTATATTGTTTCCTAGGAGAGCAATTGGATCAGGAAAGCTGGGCATGATTCAGTTGTTAGGATGGATATATATATATACCTGTGATCTTGATAAAAATATAGTACTGGCAAAAAGAAGGCAGGGCCAGCTGTTGCTTTCTATTTTGTAGCTTCTATCATTTCATTCAGATGCAGACATGGAACAATTAAACTATTTATGTGATATAAATCGTCTATCAGATTGCAATAAAATACTTTTTTTTTCAAACCTAATTTAGGCTTTTATGGTAGCCTAATTCGCCGAAAAATCGTTTATTTCTTTAATAATATGAATATGGAAATCATGTAAAAATTGGCACATTGTAATTCCCATGAAGTAATATCAGCAGATCAACAACCGGAAAAATAAGAAGAAAAACCAAATATGGCATCTATCTATGTAGAGCTAATTAAGTGAACAAATTAAGGAAACTTCATATGAGCCATTCTATGTGAACAAAAGATCACTGAGCTCTACTATCTAAAACACTTCAATCAGCTCATGTAGCTTAACTATATCGACTCAAAAATTATTCTAACACTTAATATCAGATGGAATTCCGAGAAGATCGAAACTAATAGCCAGTTACGTACATACAAAAAGTTCATAAGCAGCTAACAAATGGAACTTTTAACCAATAATCCCCAGATTGAATTCCAAAAGAATGAATTGAATTGAATCGAAATCGAAATCAAAATCGAATAAAAAACACACCAAATCTCAGAATCATATATGTATACAATAAATCTTTTCTTTGCCGTAGTCATCTGAGCTAATTGGAAATCAAACTCACCAGCGGCTCGCGCTTGATTTGGTTACCAATCCACCATGAATTCACCTCAAAGTTAGCATTGCTAGTATTGGATTCCTCATCAACTGGAGCAGGCAGGTTGAGATCGAGCAACTCCGGCGGCGTCTTCCCCGGCTGCGGCTGTACCACAATTGTCCGGTGGTAGCCACCACCGCCGGAGTTTGCCATCAAGTGTGACCTCTTGTGGCCGCCTAGAGCTTGGCCTGAGGAGAACAACTTCCCACAAATTGGGCACTCATGTCTCTTGTTCTTCTTGGCTGATCCATGTCTAGTTCCAGTGTCCGCATTCCGGACGGCCAATTCTCCGGCCACCGGTTCGAGAGAAGCAACTGTCTCCATGCTGTTCTGACTGTCGTCCGCCGCCATGGATGCTAAGCAACCCTTCATCCTCTTATGGCTTGCCCGGTGGCCGCCGAGAGCTTGGTAGGAGTGGAAGCTCCGCTTGCAAGCCTTGCATTCGTACCGGCTTCTCTTATCGCTGGCGACGGCCTTTATAGCTCCGCCGTCGAACTCTATTCCAAGTTTGGTATCGAAGTCATCGAATCTTGCTTGCTTGCAATCCAAGAAACCATCGTCGGAGACATCGGATCCAGCCACCTTGAGTCCATTCCTCCGGCGGCCGTTGCTGGAGGCGATCAGCTCGGATCTCTCCTCGGCGGTGCTCTTATCCTCCAAGACGGCGGAGTTCTTATCGGAGGACTCGCCGCCGGGGCCGACCCAAGCGTCCCTGGAGAGCATCATGAGGCTGAGAGCCACGTCCTCCCGCTGCTCCTTCTCGTGCTCGGACGCCGCCGACGAGGACGAGGACGAACGGATCGCCGCCACCCTCCTCGACCTCCTCCTCCTCCGCCTCGGCACCGCCGCCTTGGCCGCCTCGTTATCAGACTGGCTCTCAGACCCACCGCCACTCCACGACCCCTCTTGCTCCTCTCCGCCACCTCCACCACGACCCTCCTCCGCCTCCTCCTCTGGAGTGCTGCGCGACCACCTCTCCGAGTGGCACCGCATGTGGCCGAACAGCGACTTCCAAGAAGGAAACCCTTTCCCGCACTCCTTACAGAGCTTATCCCTCGCCGGAGAGCTCTTCCCACTCGAATGCGACATCCTCCAAGTCTTCCTGGGATTCTCCCTGAGGCCATACCCGGCCCCGGTAGCTCCGGCCACCACGAAGCTCCTACTACTCTGCGGCCGATCGTCGGCGTCCGGAGCCACTGTGGCGGCGATGTGGGACCTCATGTGGCCTCCGAGAGACCTCCCACAGGGGAAGCTCTTCCCACACACCTTACAGCAATGCCTCTGCTCTTCCTGACAACCCTCCATGAATGAAGCTAAAACAGGGGAAAACAGGGGAACCTTTCCCTGTATAAAAAAAGAAACCAGAGGAAAACCAATCCAGAGCTCAAAATGGTATGAAAAATTCCATCAGATCTCCTGATTTCTAGCCTCTTGGATCGATTCTAAGATAACCCAAATGGGAATTCAAGTGTTTCTTTGGAAGGGTTGAGATATCTGCTGCTCTGGAGAGCTACTCTGTTTTGCTTCACATCCACTCAGTTCTCACCTCTCTTCTGGTATGGCTCTTCCTTCTTTTTAGAGATGAGAGCGGAGAGAGGAGAGAGAAGAGAGAAGAGAGGGAGGTGCTTTCTCTCTCTATGTTGTTTTATATGAAGGGTCTATTTGGAGAGATGGTTGGAAGGAGAAATCCATGCATGGAAGCAAAGCTATAGAGAGAGAGAGAGAGAGAGAGAGAGAGAGAGAGAGAGCGGGGGGTGCGGGAGCAGAGAGGATGAGAGCACGTGTAGAAAAGGATCTCGTGTCAGCTGATCATCAAGAGGGAGATCTTGACACGTGTGAGGCTTAGAGGGAGTCTAGGTGTTGAAGGGTCCTCGCTTAAGCTGAAAACTGCCACTGACCATTCCCTCCCTCTCTCTCTATCTCTCTAACTTTCTATCTCTATCTGGTTGTTAAGAGAGCTGTGAGCTGGAAGATGGACCAGATCAGCTGTGACCCCCGGAACACAGAAACAGCAAGGCTATCTGCCACGTGTTCTATGTGGGTCCCCCAAGTGATTATCTTTCTTTTTTTTCCGAAGTTGAGCTGAAGCTAAAATGCCACCGAAACGACTGATTTATAGATGAGGCCTAGGTCTATCTCCCCTCGCTAAAAGATAAGCATGTAAATTACATTCTCTAGGAATAAAACCAACAAGGAAATAAGAAAATTACCTAACATTTCACCAAATCTGATGTAGGATTTGAAAACAGATGTAAGTAGAGCAATTTTCACTAATAAGCCTTCTTCTCACTAATAAGTCTCAAATTCCAAAAAAATGTAAGTGGGGCAATTTTCCCTTGAACAAGCTTGCATAAGAAACATTTGATCCGAGGTTCGACAAGTAATTTTCAAATATTCGACCAAAGGCAAAGATGATTAGTGTGTGTACCTTGTCGCTCCTCGAGGAAATTGTAGTAGGAAGCTGTAAAAACAACACCAGAATGTTCCCAAACCCATCTAGGTCCTTCACAATCTTTAGAGCTGCATATATGCAAATCTTTGATCTTTGTGAGGACCCATACCTCCAATCCGGTCTGATCGTGTTAGGTCGAGGGTTTGGTTTGGTACGGTTGCCCTTGGTTTGCGATCGATTGATCGCATCGCCGTTTTTGGACCCCTAAGGATAATTTGGTAAAATTGTACTTTGGTGGTCGGTTTCACACACGCATAATGCACACACGGCCTTAGATTATTGTATGTGATTGAATGAACGGCTGTGATCGATTCCAGCTTTCTACATAAACCCCCTTATCCGTTTACCCATTAACCCGTTAGGGCTTAGTTTGAGATCATGAGAGAGAGAGAGGAGAGAGGAGAGAACATGTGTCGCGGCCAGAGGGAGAGACTGCCGGCGGCGACTGTGGTTGGAGAGGAGCTTGGCGACGGCGATTGCGATCGGAGAAGAGAGAAGAAAGGTAGGGAACCCTACCCTAATCTTAGATTAGGCTCTTAGGATGGTCCGATGCATGCTAGATTAGGACATAGATGCTCTGTTGATTTTGTGGTTTCTCTGTTGATGTTCTTCCTCTTTCATTGCATGTTGTTGCTTCAATGGAATGGTTGCTTTGGTGTTTCATCCCTTTTCTCTGATACCAAACACCTACACCTATTCAATTCATCTCTAACGCATTTATATAACAAATATCACATCTAATTTAAACAAAACCAATCTGAGGCCAAAACTATAATCTATTAATTCACTATTGCATGATACAAGATTCAAAAGTACAATTGTTCTTCAATTAAGTAATAGATACAACAAATTCCTTAAAGAGGGAAAATATACATTTAATATAATCCTCAAATTATAATTGTACAATAAAATCAGTATAAGTATAATTGGGCCCTCATGATCCTGATCCGTTTGGATTTCCTGGGTCGGGACGTGACATGAGTCATGGTTGGGTGGAAGTATTGCAAGAGTAGATCATTATTCCATGAACCATCTCTATTTAGAAAGGAGCAGACATCCAATTTAGACAAGCAATCATCCATCTGGAACATGTATGGGTTCCATCTCAGTGGACCATCAAGAATCCACCATTCATCAAGAGCATTATTAGCATGGGAATTCAAACCAATCTGCCAGCGTAGGCCTCGTCTCAACAATCTAGTAGCAGATGAAACTGATTTCCTGAGGGAAGAACACTTTGCATGAGGTTTGATAGGTGACGGCCTAGATGAGAAATGTTACTAGGCACGAAGAACAGAGGTCCATATGGAACCCTTTTCAAAAAAAGCTCGGGATACACTCTTCAATCTAAGGGCATGTTGTTAAAGAGAAAGATCTTTAACTCCCGATCCTCCTTCCATTCGATACTTACATACAGTGTCCGAAGCTACCCTTTCATAGCCCCCACGTCTACCTTGTTAAAGAAAATCCCTTATCAAAACTTCATGTCGACGGAGCACAGTAACTGGGACTTGAATAGTAGTCATAACATAAACATATAAAGTTTAGAGAAAGGACCAGATGAAAGTGGCTCGACCTGCATCTGTTATTTTTGAGGCTTGTCAAGAGCGCAGTTTAGACCGAACAGCTTCAATCAGAAAATTGCTAGCATTTAGAGCTTTGTCGGGGTTGGAAATGAATGCTTCAAAATCAAGCATTCGGTTCTCGCCTACAGTGGCTCTTGATAGGAGGTCTGCTATTTGTCATATCCTTGGGTTAGAGGAAGCTGAGGGCGTGTGGGATTATTTGGGTGTCCCTTTGTGTATTACAAAGCCTAAGAGAGCGGATTTTGTGAAGCTTCTTGATAAAATGACAGGTCGGATCCTTTCTTGGCAGGGGAGGTATATCTCTGAACCAGGGCGGGTGGTGCTTGTGCAATCGGTTCTTCAAGCCATCCCAGCTTTTGTGATGGCAACCACTGTTGTTCCCGCAGGGGTGATAAAAAGCATGGTGAAGATCTGCCGAGACTTTCTATGGCGAGGGTGTCGGTCAGGTATGAATGTTGTGAGTTGGAGTAAGATATGCTTACCCAAGGAAGTTGGTGGGTTGGGCTTGCGGAATTTCAGAATTTGGCAAGTGGCATTGAAGGGCAAGAGGATGTCCTATCTTCTGGAGAATAGGTCCAATGTCTGGACATGTTTGGCTAGGGCCAAGTATTCTTGGCGCAAGGTGTTGCCTTCTGGTAGAGGCCTTTGTACTTCCTCGATGCATTGGCGGGATTTATGCCGTGCAGCCGATAGCTTGCGTTAGGGCCTATCTTGTATACCTGGATGTTCTAGCCGGAATAGTATTGTGCATGATGCTTGGGTGCTTGAGGATCCTATGGCTCGGCGACCTACGTTTATCAATATGGAGGTTGATTGGGAGGCAGAGAGGGTGGATCAACTTCTTCAGACTGGGATGTGGAATGAAGACAGATTGTGTGCATATTTTCACCCATTGTTGGCAGTCCTGGTGAGGAAGGTGGAGGTGCGGCAAGGAAGTGATAGTTGTCGTTGGGCTTTTGGTCTTCCAGGGCAAATAACCTCTAAATCTATTTATTTGTTTTTGATGAAGCTTAAAGGCTTCATTAGGGAGAGCGGAGAGGATGCTTCATGGAGTAATATTTGGAGGTTGCCGGCGGGGCCTCGTGTGAAGCACTTTATCTGGAGGCTTAGTCATGGGAAATTAGCAGTGCGCGATTTCCTCTGGCGTTACTGTAATTTCTAAGATCGTGGATGCCCGAGATGTGGAGAGGTAAAGACTGTCGCTCATGCCATTGTTGATTGCCCTTTTGCGCAAGCTGTCCACATGCGGGTTTTACCACCGGAGTGGGTTGCGGCCAGGAGTATCACAGTTGATGAAATTTTTGTAGCATTGACATCGTCAAGCTCATCACCAGGGAGGAAGGATCTTAAATGTTTTCTCTCTTACGCTTTATGGTAGATTTGGCGTGACATGAACGAAGTTATTTTTCAGCAAAAGGGGTTGACTGCGGTGGCCTTGGCACACCGGGTTTGTCGACAGGCTGTTGAATTTGGGAAACAGATGAAGCCAGCTAAATAACGAAGGTCAATCGAAGGTGATATGCTTCTTCAGGTTGATGCATCATGCTCGGATGGTAAAGCGACTGTAGGTATGATCTGTCTTTCCACTGCTGGTTCGCCGACGCTGACGTGGGCATTTGGAAAGCCGGTAAGAGCTTCGTCGGTGTTACATGCGGAGCTTCAGGCAATATGCACAGTGTTTCAATGGATTCCATGAAATGATCGAGATAGGATCATTGTGGAGTCTGACTCTTTACATGTTGTGGATATTTTGCGTGGGATTTTGAGTCCGCAAGTTTGGTTCGTGAGATTTGGTCCCAGGTTTTGGAGTTCGGCTCGGTAATGTTCTTGTATATTCCTCGGGGGCGCAATGGATGGGCTGATGGTGTGGCTCATTGGTGCCGGCGACGCGATATTAGTTTTATTTGTTCTGAAATTTATGGTTCAGCGGCTTTTGACGTTGTTCTATTGTACGTATTGTAAGTTGTATCTGATTTGTATCTAACCTTTCGGCTGAATTAATCAAACAAAAAAAGCTTCAATCAGAAAATTGATGCCAGACACCTTTAAGGCACCGGACATAAGAGGAGCATATGGAGATTATGGATGTTAGGAAGCTTCAAGGTTTTGAGTTGTTGAATGAAGAATTAGAATACAAAAAGGTACAAGCATGCATCCTGCTGCTATGTGACAAACCTCAATGGACTTATTATGAAACATGCTTTTCTTTGTTAGCTAGACAAAAGAGTACATCGGAGAAAGCAAAGCAATCAACAATTATCATATCGAATTGGTGTTCCGCACTTATTGTGCCCGTGGAATGTTTTCCCCGTTTAAAATGTGAAATTTTAATTCAGGATTTTTGTATCCCGGTAAATTATGATGATATTGTGAAAAACTACGCATATTTTCGAATATTGAAAACATCGATACTCACTTATCCAGAAATCGGATAGAAAGCCACCTTAGATTAGTTGTCTCTTAGGTCAGTTGGTGGAGTACATTCCTTCTTCCAGGAAGGAATGTTCCCACGTGTATATTGATAAAGATGGAAAAACCAGATTACCCTTGTGTTAAAACTACTCAACCCAACAAAAGAAAAATGATAGCATGCATATCCACGTGGGTATGCATTTTTGCACACTTGACGTGGCGTGGCGTGGCGACTCTGTGTTGCTTGGATGGCTTTAGCTGATGTGGCAAGACACGCAGCTCTGGCTGATGTGGTTTTTCACCTTGCTATGTCACTGGGTCACCACGTCAAGTGTGTGCAAAATGTACACTAACGCCATCATACCTCATCTAATTAAGGTTGGATAGAGTTGTTATTTGTGTACATGGTCATCTAGTATGTGCATTGCACATGTCACGAATTGATAGTGGGATAATGAATCTCTATTCTGACCGATGGACTAGATCAATTGATCGGTATCTCACTACCAATGGAATGTACTAATGATCGAATTAGTAGGTATCAGTAGTAAGATACCGATGAATTGATCTAGTCCATCGGTAATGGACTAGAGTAAAAATTCGGTATCCCACTACCAATTGGTGGCATGTGCAATATGATCATGTATATAAATCTTTTTTTTGGGTCGGATTATAAACTCAGCTAACAAAGAGAAGGAAAGGGAAAAAAAAGACACGTAGGCAAAATGCAACATTTTTATGAGCGAAAGAGTATTCACATGGTAGAAAGCAACATTATTGTAATTGGTTACTCTAATTGGTTACGGCTTGTGGGAGGTGTGGAAAGATTGAAACCGTATTATTTTTTATGGCAAGGGTGATTCGATGGTGATTCTTGCAAGGAGAGTTAATCGCCTAGTGGAGGAATACTTGTCTGCTTCTTGTCGTAAGGGCGTTGCTAGATCAAGTGAGGATGATGTCATATTGGTTGATGCTTCTGTTCCGATGGTTACAGGGGAGATGGTAGCTGTTGGTGCCATTGGCTTATCCAAAGATGGAGGTACAACTTGGGCAAAAGGGGCAACTATAGGAGCTACTGTGTCGGTCCTTGAGGCAGAAATTAAGGCTATTTATATGGCTATAACTTGGGCTGCTGAATATCATTGCAAGCGGATTGTTATTGAATCTGATTCTAAGTTCGCTGTCGAAATTTTGGTGGGTGGCAGACTATGGCCAGCAAAAGTGGAACGTGTTGCTCAAACTGCTTGGGTGGAAATGCTGAAGCTTGATTCAGTTGTGGTGGTTGCAGTACCATGGGAGACCGTTCATCGAGCAGATGCTTTGGCAAGGCGATGCAGAGCATGTTGTTATGATTTTTCTTAGTTTTCTAAGGATGGCTTGATGCCTCCTCTTGGGATAGATTTGTAATTTTACTTGGTTACTCGCCTTTTGGCTCAACTAATAAAATAAAAAAAACATTCCTGTACTTCTTCTTCTAAACAGCTAGGCTGTTTGGAGGATAGCTTATGTTTAGACATAGCAGCCTTCTCATGAGGCAGCCATCTTGTCGCGAGCATTGACGATGAGGCCGGCATCATCCTCATTAGCGTCCGCACTTGTCGCACCCCTCCCCGGTCACCGCCACTGGCAGCTCCGCTGCATAATTCCCTCCGTCTCTTTGCTGTTTGCTCTTGTTTATACTTATTAATGTTGGTCCCATGCGCCATTGATTTCAGTCCTTTGAGTAGCATAGCATTTGCATCTTTTTTGAGAAGAACAGAGATTGAGTTCATATGACAGTGAATTAGATCATTAATAAGCACTTGCTTAATAGTAGTGTTTGACCCCCATTAGCAGTTTGATGTTGAAATCGAACTCTTTATATACATGTCAATTTCCCTTCTTGTGTGGATGTCAAAAGTTCGACCTAGACTTGTAGTTTTTGGAAGAAGTTCATGCCAAGGAAACGAGCGTGGCTTAGAGTGGCGAACACTATTTACTGATTTGTAGCCTATTATTTGCACCTAGGTGCAGTAGTCTGAACTACTCAACCAAAAAAAAAAAAGCTTCTCTAAAGTTATCTTGATAGTTCAATCATCACAATATCGAGATCCAACAGATGTAGATCTACATGCTAAGAAAAGAATTATGCAGTGTTAAATTACTAATCAAAACATTCTTCATAAGAGAAAAGTTTGCTCTTTCAAAATAAAAAAGAGAATAGTTCAATGGCTTTTTGTCTCACATAGGAATATAGGATGGTCCCCATAACATTGGCTATTGAAAACATCATTCTTTTCAACATAGATTTCAAAAGAAGCTTCCCTTGAGAGTTGAGAGCTAAGCTCTCCCATGACTGCTGAATAGAGAGAGAGAGAGACAGCCTAGCTAAGATTGGCCTCTCCTTGTTTCTCGACCAATTCTTGAACTTTTCTGGAGATCCCAATCCTAGCCTTCTTCTTTAGAGAGACAGCTTAGCTAAGATTGGCCTCTCCTTGTTTCTCTACCAATTCTTGAACTTTTCTGGAGATCCCAATCTTAGCCTTCTTCTTTCTTCGTACTTGTTCTAACTCTTTTTTTGTGGATTATAGGAAAATAGAAAGATGGGATCAGATCTTTGGAAGAGAAAAGGAAAAAGAAACCAATAGTTCTGTGTTCCTCTGCACTCCTTAGTTTACTATAAAATAAAGGCAGTGTCTACCCAACTCCTCTTGGAGTCCCACTGGGAGTACTCGCTCTGTAAACCTTTCTTTGCCTTGATTTGAAGAAAGGCACAGAGGACAAACTTGGTGAGATAACTTCAAAGAAATACTCCGCAAGTATCAATTGAACTTTCTATTGATCGATGCATCAAAGTTTATCTATATAGCTCATACTGATATTTGCCTAAGCTCCCATTTTCTTTTAGGCTTTGCCATACCGAAATTTTACCTAAGATCTCCTTTTCATGTGGAGTTATACGCATAATGCCTAACTTACCTATGTGCAAAGGCCAAACTTAGGCAAGTGTAGCCTTTCTCAGAACTCCAGAACTTGTAACAAATGCCATAAAGAGCGAGAGGTTTATTTTTGATGAGTTGATCCCGTAGCCTAGAGTTACAAAAACTTATTCAGCGTCGATTGACCGTGTTCCAAAACAGGAACCCTGAAGGATCGACACAACCGAGCTATACCATCAGCTATTACATTTTCACCCCGTGAAATAGAAGCAAACAAAACAGATCCCAAAATGGATGTCTGAAACCAAATATCACGCACAGTTTCCTCTATACCTGACGTCCAAACCATCTTCCGTTAAGGACATCAATAACATACCGTGAGTCTGACTCGACGACAAAGCTACGCATTCCATAAAGAGCAAGAGGTTGATATGATATATGAATCTAGGCAACCATAAGAGAAAAAATTATAGATGATTGATTCATTCCTGGAGCAAAGTTGTCAAATGTCCACTTGAACAAAGCTAGCAAAAGAAACCTTCAACAGTGACACTTTCACATTATCAGTCAACCAAACAGGCCAAAACAATGCTTGCGAGCACACTAACATACATAAAACACTTCAGCTTACATGAGGCAGGATGAAACAAAAATTGGCACGAATGTAGCTCACAAAAAGGCCTTCTTAACAATTCTGCCGCCAAATGAACACATCATACATATACACATTCTTTACAACCAATAGTAGTATCTAAATTTAATCGAGGCGTTTGGTCATGGCAAAATGAAAGAAAGGAATACGATACTCTGGGATGAACTTTCATTAAAAACAAATAGAGGAATGTTAAATTGACAATATGCATCACGTACGGATCTCAGACTAGAGGCCAAAAAAAAAGAGGGTCACCTGCGGATCACTAATCCTCGGAAGCACATTCACCCTCTTGTCTAGGCAGTACAAGGACTCCTTATCAGTCATCGTAATGTACAAAGGATAAACAGAAAGGTTGTCCCTGTCAGCAATATGCTGATTGATGGTTGTCTTCATTTGCAGCTACAAAGCCATAGTTACCGCAGAACTACTAGGCGAGGAAGCATGAAGCTCTTTAACAGGTATACAGGCAGCCTAGCAGAAACCTTTACCTTTCATCGCATCATTCTCCCAAGCTCCCTTCCCAAATACCTCTTCAATCATATTACATGTTGGCAAGAAGTCAATCTCCTTCTGTGTGCTGTTATAGAAACTCATGTCCCATGGTTTTGGGTCACAACGGCCCATGATGTGATCTGTTAAACAACTCAAACCATTATTTCTATCCTCTATATGGACATCTCTATTGTCCTCAAGCAGGCTGTCTTGTGTTTCCACAGCATCAGCTTGACCTCCGCAAAAGTCAACCCCATTGTGCTGTCCCTCAAAGGATGTGCATGAATCGTCCTGGACATCATGGTCATCCATACCATCATGCAGATTTGGATCCATCCCTTGGACATCAGGATTGAACTTCGGCCTATCACTGATGCATCGTTCAGTGAAATAGGCAAGCCTTTCATCATCATCACCAGCAACAATACAATCATCATAGTTATCACCATCAGCCTCCTCATGAATTTCTACTGCACGACCATCGTGATCAAAGGTGACATCTTCTCCTGGGGACTCCACCATAGAATCTTCTTCATCATCCTCGTACTCGCCATCATCACTTCCTTGCCACTCATCATTATCACTGTCCACATTCAAGGGGTCTAACCTATTCTGTTCAGCTCTCTTCCGAAGCATGAACACATTGAAATAGTAACTAACAAGTTCTTTGCGGCTCTTGGAGGGGAAAACACGAGGGAGATAGTCCCAGAAATTTTTCCCCAACGATGCAGGATTGGACAAGACAACTTCTTGGAAGACCTGCTGCTCCTCTTGGCTCCATTTCTGGGCCACAACCTCTCCCATATCATCAAAACCCAGCTGTATGAATGTGTCCTGCCCCAGCTTTTCCTTAAGCTGTTCTCTGGCTTCCATCACATGTTGTCGGACGCATGAGATGGAACCCTGGTCAAAGCAATCACAATCAGCCTCGCAGTGTTCAACTCTAACCTCTGAACGTGATGAGCCAGATTCAAGCATTGGCAGGACACAAGTACCAATCCATCTATCACTGCAATCTTCTTCATCCAGATTGCCATCGGCAGACGCTCTAGAAGGGTTCCCCAAACTACGTGACTCCCATGCCGGAATATCTGCTTGATGATCTTGCCCAATAGCAACATGCTTTCGAGGAGGGAAATCAAAAACAGACGAATAGTACTCTTCTGAATAATCATATGTAGTAGTTCGACGATCATAGTCAAAATAAGTAGGAAAGCAAGATATCCGATCAGGTGGCTCTGACCATGTATCATCTTCATTTGTACCGAGAATAGCAGCTTCAGGAGGACTTGTAGTAAGAGCAGTATCCCTTGAGCCTTCCAACTTGTCGTCCACAGCACCTGCGAGTACAAATAATTTGTCAAGCCACTACGTTTGTAAGCTTAGGTCTATCCAAATAACTAGACACTTGGTTCAAAAGTTTCTTACCTGAAGAAGATGATCCCTCACCAGTATGACCGACAGGTGGTGCTTCATGACATTGATCCCTTTGGCCACAGATAGCTTTTGCTTCTCCATCTTCAGATTCAAAAAAGTTCAGCGAGGAAGCCAGAAAAATTACTCTCTGTGCAATAACAGCAGAGAATTTCTTTTCTCACCTGAAGTTAATTGATCCTGAGAAAATCCGTAAAGTGAAGAAAATCCTGCAAACGATGCCAGTTCATCACCACATTCCAATTGCCTGGAATACTTCTGAGGAAGCTCATCAAACTCATCTCCACCAAAAGGCCGTTTGTTATGCTTAAGCACCATAATGGACCTGCAAAGTTACTGAGACAGATATCTTCATGGTTGCTTAAACTGGTATTAAAAATTCAGTAACCACTCCAGGACTGCATGCAGCAAATTCCAGAATAGTGAATGTTAAATTGAAGAGACAAGAAAAGTCCCCTTTGAGGTGATAAATATGAAAATAAAGAGCAATATGAGCTGTGTTAAAGAGGCTTAAATTGTTGCTGACATAATGAACCGTCCTTCGCCAGCTAATTTAAACCATCTCATAGAACTTCCAACAATATTTATTTAAGATCTGTCCTAAGAGTATTCTCAACTTGAACCATCTCCATCAGCTCTATATAACTATGATGTCTATTGGAAACACTGTTACATTTTAATGCTTCAACTTGCCACCTTGACATTTCTACTTTAACCGCATGCTACAATCAACATTTTCATCTCAACCATACTCTAGCATTTGGAAAAGAAAATGCTACATTGCAGGTCTTATCATTCGTGGCATAAGCCAATGCATGGTGTTTTACAATGCATTTGATGCAGAGGCATATGCAGGCACAGGTCCCCGTCATCATACAATATGATATCCAACAGCATGTACTCTTCATATGTGGTACCAGATAGCCACATACACATGCATACAGCATGTGTGGGTCTAAGGCAGGTTTGGCTATATAAACTGGGAAACGGTCAAGTAGGTTCAAGCTGTCATTAGTAGGTACAGTCAGATAAACAGATTCGGGTCAGGCAACATTCCAGTTATAAAATCCAACAAACCCCGACTTTCCGTGATCATTTCTACAGAGATGTTTCCTAGCATTTAAAAGCCACAACTAGTTGGTTACTGGTCATGGACCTCATGGTAATCCAGTAGTGTTCAGCACAATAATCAATGCTACTGGATAGTGGTGACTAGTCATTTTTATGTGTCTGCGTCAAGTACTTTATATAGTTACTTGCTACACACCTAATTGATGGTACTGTCAATTAGACCCAAGTTAATCACCATGCATTACTCATCTACTTGAATCTGAATGCACTCACACCAATTATTAAACCAATCATCAAGCTCAATCAGTTTTAGCTTTAACTAAAACTTCTTGTGGACACCTAAATCCCCAGATCTTTATTCCTATGATATTATCTAACAAGTGACTAAGTTCCTTTTAAAGAGAATGAACAAGTATCACATAAATATGTGAGAATCCATCTTGCTACATAGAAAGTTGCATAAATAATCTGGCGTAAACTACTGACATTTGCGTAAGCAGAAATATATTAGCCATAGATATGTCATCCAGGATAAATTAAAGCTCAGAAAATATTACAAAAATTTAAACAAAAATTAGCTGCTAATACATCTCATTCATACATTAGGATATAAATATCCCAGCACAAAATGCCATTATTTTGCCAAACTAAAGGAATCTTAAGAATAAAATGGAATCTTAAATCAACTAGGAAGAATTACCGAAAGTTAAACCATAAAAAATACATATTCAAAATTGAGTAGCAGAGCTAAATAGTCCACTCCCAATCTAAGATCCAGTGTATACCTCTCAACAGCTATACAATCACCTTACAGGTGGGCCAGCGGCAGGAAATCGATCTAAGTAAACCCTGAATCCTTAACCCACTTCCAGATAAATGACTGAATATCAATCAAAATATTGATTGCCAGCAAAACCCTCAAATAAACAAATAATAGGAGAAAATCCCCAAATCTAGAAACTCTAGCCCCAGATTCAAAGAAACTGGTAAATTTTCAACAAATGTATGATCGGTCAAGGATCCCTAAGCAATATTATTCAAATACCGCACCGATTGTTCCATACCCCCCAAGAAATTTATAGATTGGAGGAACCCCGGATAGAAACCCTAGATACCATAACGCGATCTTGGAAATCGACAAAAATATCAAAAATCAAGTGAGGGGAACGGCTGGAAAACTAAATTAGATCTATATCCAGGCACTGGATCTAAGAATTGAGACCCAATACGTCCAGAATCGAAGGATTCCCAAAAAAGCCCTAATCCTAGAACCGATCCGGTCGAAAGACACGGAATCGGGAACAGCCGACTGAGGGGAACGAAGAAAGATCAAATCAAATACCTAATAACGCAACAGATCTAGCGATCGGGCTCAAAACAACAGATCAAACTCAACATCCTCGAAACCCTAACCCTAGAATCCGATTGCGACAACGGCAGCGGCCAAGAAGGCTACCGATCGATAGAGGAAAGCGATGCCGGATCGAAGAAGGCAATGATTGGAAGAACTGGAGATCGAATTGGGGGTGAATCTGGATCGGGATCGGCGGATTCAGCGATAAAAAGTCCAAAAGGGGCTAAAAAAGGACTCGCGTCCGAGTTTTTTTCTAATTTTCTTTATTCAATTAGCTTATTTTTCTTTAATACGGCCGGTCCGAAGGTGGAACGCGTTCACACACTGGACTTAAATTATTGCACTACCCCAGCTTACCCTTCTTATTTACGAAAATATCCAACGGCACTAATGGGGTTATGCTGGTGATCTTGGAACAATATAGGGGGGTATAAGAGTCATTAGTGTAGTTATACGTGTTGCTGATAAGGAGGGCTTAGATGAGATGAGAAAGGTACAGCCGTTTGATCGGAAGGGAACGGCTGTGATTGGAGTGCATTGATTGGATGAGTACGTACGGAGGTGGGAGTACCTTGGGGGAGATGACGTGCTCTTTATTTATGTGCATAGCATCATGGCCGTTGGTTTTCTTTGTTAATCAGGGTGTTTCATTGATCAGATTGGGGTAACGACCTGATCTGATGTAACCCAGAAATGAGTGCACTTGTGAATGAATATACGATGATCAAACTTCGCTGAGCAGTTTTAGCGTGGATGTCATAATTTCAAACTCATTTGTTATAATTTATCAAAGCAATGTATGTTGAACGTCTATGATGCGTGTTATACATAAATCATATTTATGTATTCATAATCTTACGTAACTATTTTTAATGTTTACATAACTTATACTTTATCCATTATGTAAATTTATCGTATCCTTAATCCAAACGGGTTCTATAAATATAGAAAAACACATTATCAAGGTTACACGATGCACTTTCACTTGCAGCACAGAGGAGCTGTTTGGGTGCGTGAATTGTTCCTCCAATTGAGGATGAGGCGCTCACTTCCGCCACCAAGGAGCTATTTAGTTGCGTGTATCATTCTTTGATGCGGCGTTACCCATTGCAGCATCGTGACATACGAAACAGCTATGTTTAGCGATGTGTTTGGCCATATAGAAAGTTAGAAACAGGCCCTTGGTCCCAGGTATAGGCTCAGCTGGAAAAAAAAAAAACGAAAAAAATTTTCACCATTCAAAAACAGTTACTGCCCTGTTTCTTTGCCTAGGATTTGTTGGATTTTAATTAGTTAGAGACCTATAAATATATTTTCTAAACATGATGCTTGGGAAAAGCTAAAATTTCTGCAGCCATCTGACCGCTGGAGGATGATCCTGGCAAAGGTTAACCCATTTGAAACCTTTTGACCAATTCCGAATCTCATTTACCAAGAATCTACAAAGATGATTTCAACTTACATTTAAATTCAATTTTTCCGGAACCTAAATACTGATTTTGGCATGTGTATAAACTTCCATAGGCGAGGATCCATACCTGCGTGGAAGCACAGGAAGGAGGAGATTATAATTTAAATTATAACGTAATGAGAGCATAACGTTATCTGCTAATGTATTCTGAACATTATCCTATGCTAATGTATTCAGAACGTGGGTTTGATTTGCGCGATCTAATTTCTAGGCACGACCCAATTTCTAGGCACGACCCGGCCAGTTAAGGCCAGGAGCACATCGATGGCAGAATGGACGGGACGGCCTGTGCACACCATGAGACGGACTGGCTGGCCCAGTCCAAAATCCAACTACGAGCTTTTAATTAGCTTGTAATTAGCCTTCGGCTCAACTAATCAATCAAAAAAAAATCTAAATTTAACGAGATGCAAGAATTGGCTATTAACTCGCCGTAGAACATGATGTACATCAATCAAGGTACGGCACTGATTGATGTTGTATTGTCTCATAAAAGCTGACAGATGCAAACAAATGGGCTTTAAAAGAAGCTATCCACCCTTGCAGACAAATGAGTACCAAACAAAACTATCCTTGTAACAAGCCTTAATTGATTCGCATTTCGCCAGGATAAACAAAATAGGCAATTGCATCAACTCTAGCATCCCCAGTATAATCAAGTACTTAATATATAAGGTGGAACATGGGTTAACCACATGATAATCTAAAGTCTGACCCCAACCAAAGATAGTATATTGCAAGATTCATGATTAGCAAGCTTACAAACCACAATTCTTAGCTGTAAGAACAATATTCAAGAGAAAAAAAAGGATCATCTCCCAGAAAAGAAGGCAAGCTTGGTCTGTTTAGGAATTTGGTGAGACCAATGCAGTATTCTGCTGCAGCTTCACATGCTGTTTGTCTCTTGAGAAACTTCCTGAGTCGACTCGTAGGGTAAATAAATACAAACTGAAGGTATCAAAGCTACACAAATGGATAAACTGAACTGGAGCAGATCCCAAGAGATAAATAATTGGTGTTAATGAATGTAATTCATAGGTAGTAGTCCATAAGCATGTTACTGACATTTCTCAGTCCGAGGTACAAGTGAAGACAATCATGATGGACACATATCCTGCAACAAAAGGAATAGATAACACAGAGAATTGCCTGGCACCAGATCTTGAACACAAAAGCATATTCTACCTGACTTTTCCTGATCAAATTTGCAGAAGATGGTTAGGCCCAATAAATATCCGACTGGTATGAATAGCGAGAAAAGTTACCTCAATTCCTTCTCTTAATTTCCTCGGTACAACAGAATAGTGGGTTAACAAAGCCCGAATTTATTAAAGGGGTCAGAATATAAACCAACAAAAATAAGAGACAGATAGGGCACATTAATTGTGACAAAACATAATATGGCAAGCCACAGAGACAGGCAACATAATAAGCCCTTCGCTGATTCAGAACCAGATTTTTCTTTAAACCACTGGCACAAGGCTTCAAAAGACAGTTATTAGGCAAGGCTACTGAAAGTAACTTATCAACTAAGATGGCCGGAGTCCTGGAACCTATGCTTTATAAACTTTACAGCATGAGTCCATAAATGTAGCAAACAGATGACATATTTCAGTGTCCAGACCAGTATGACAACATTTGCATTATTAACTCAGACCTCAAACAATTCCTCCATCTGAGAGATATGAACAAAAATAATAAAATAGGCATTTACATAAATTATAAGTCATGCCTGGTTAACAGTCGCAAATCAACACCCTCATCCAGTGCAGTAGAACTCATCATAACATTTGAGTCAATTTGCTTGTCAAATTTCTTCTTCCTTCGTCCTTCAAACTCTTGAAATCCTTCCATCTACATAGCAATGGTAGAAATGTAAGAAAAATCATGATGCCAAAAAATTAAACTCCCAATACTTGTGAGCAGGCTTGGAAGATTGAGGACTAACTTGCTGGAACTGATCCATTGAAATTGGATTCTCATGCAGAGAAATATTTTGCAGAGCTTTGCAGTTTTTCAGCAGATTATGAGGTAGCTGGAGATGACTTTAGACAATCAGTTGCCAAGGTTTGTGATACCAGTATTGAATTTGCCAAGAAAAGCTATTGAATGAAGCATGTCTCGTTCACCGGACTCTAAAAACTATACAGCCCAAATATGTCATACCTGATGCAAGTTATTACTGTTCAATGAAAGAGACTTCAGGCGGATAAGATTGCAAATTGATGATGGCAACACTTCGATTGAGTTATCTGAGAAACCATTCATATAAAACAAAGCAAGAATTAAATTCAGTAAAAAGAAGAGAGCTGCTTCCATGTCTTTCACATCATTGCTAAAACAAAACAATTAGGAACAGACTATGGAAAAGGAAAGACATCCTAAAATTAAACTGTTTCAGAAGGTAAGGAATACTTAGATTGCCTATAGTTGTTTGTACAGAGTAGAAACACAGGAACCTACTAGACAGACTAGAAACACAAATAAATCAGCTCAATTCAAGACATATATCATCATTTAATACCAATCATGAATCAGACCTCATCGTATCTTTTGGAAACTCAAAATTATTTTTCTCATGCAATTTAAATGCTTCTTTGCAGATTTGACATTTATTCCTTTTTAGAAAGAATAAAAAATCTAAAATCTACTAACACAACCAGTGAAAATAACGCTGTAGGTCAGGAGCTCAAAAGGCCAAACTCTTTTCAACTGCAGAAGCCACAACAATCATGAGCAGAGGAGCTCATTCACAAACAGGCAAGCAAAATTGAGAGAGAGGAAGAGGCCTTTCTCATGTTGTCAAGGAGGCGGTTAACTAGTCATGGGTCGTTGGCACCAAACAAAGTTGAGAAGTAAGAAGGCAGGGGTTCAAGGTGATTATTGCTCAACAAATTTGAAAGAAGAGACTCTGAAAAACTGTGTGCAAAAATTAATAAATAAATAAATACAGCTTGGGATCAGCCAATACTCATCTAATGGTCATGTCATGAAACTAATATTTAACCACATATTTCGGCCAGCAAATCTTAAACCAAATTTTTAATAACTGATTACAGCATTAGCAGAATGGTTCTGGAAGAAACTGTGTATGGCAAGTACAAAATAGCACAAATGGACAATACAATGCTATATTATCTTTATAAAGGTTATCCAAGATTCAGTTGGAAGTGCAACAACATGGTTCATTATAACATACAGAAGAACATTGATCATGATGTGTGTCTAAACTGCTGGAAAAACAATAGGGAGTACCATTTGCCTGCAATTCTTCCAAGGAGATACATCCCCCAATTGATTCTGGAAGAGAATTTAACTTGTTATTGGACACATTTAGCAACAGCAACTGCAGTCAGATGAAACATATTAGGTATCAAAATGCAATAATCCAAAGTTAAAGAAAACAACTAAAAGTTTCTTGACAGCATTTGACTTGTAACTCTTGACTTAAAATAGGCTAAAAAAAGTCATTTAAGTGAAGTTGTTGAATGTATACTCACGTTACGCAGATCTCCAACTGTTGTGGGCAATGTCATTAACAAATTTCCTGTGAGAGACAGCCTCTCAAGCTTAGAAAGAGAGCCCACTGGAAATAAGACATCTTAAAAACATCAGAATTGCAAAGTTTGAATCTACACATCTATAACAATTGGAGGAAAAATAAGAAAAAAGTTGATTTAGTAAATCAGGATAAAGAATAGCATGCGTTGTTATATGTCAACCAATGTAAGCTGATTATCAGGCATGGGTAAAAGGTTTCTTCTGATACTTGAATCCTTACACTATTAGAATAGAAAATTACATTCATCAGGCAAGGAGGTAATCTTATTCCCATCAAGCGTGAGGACCTTTACTGACTGGAGTTTTCCAAGACTAGCTGGTAGGCGTTGAATCAAATTATTAGCCAAAATCTGAAAAGTGAGAAACGCATATAAGTTTTTGGCAGTTTTCTGCCAATCCTCTTGCCCCACAGAAAAGATGCACAAGATTCAGATAACAACTAGAAAGCAAAGTATATATTTATAATGCATACAAGAAACCAGTAGGACACATGAGGACCTTAAAGTCATTAACCTCACCAATCGTTGCATGCTAATAAGTCTGCTGATCTCTTGGGGAATTTCAACTGCAGGAGAAAACATTCTTGAATTTAAGTAGAACTGCTTGAACAGGTTTAAAAAAAAAACGAAAAGAGTTGAAGACAATCTCCAAGGGAAAATAAATAGTCTTCTCCACATTGTCACCTTACATAATGTCATGCCAGAAGATTCTAAACCAAAACAAGTGGGATAATAATTTGAGAAATTGTCATAGCCCTTAGACATAACAAACACAAGCAGAGCATTGAATTGCAGCTTTACAACAAGAACGATATAATAAGTCAAGTTTCACTCCATTAAGAAAGTTGATACAGAATTTTCCATCTTCTTTAAGCATTGAAACTATTTAACGCCAATAATTCATCAATAAATGCAATATGATGCTAAAGTCATGCAAATTCAGCATTCTACAGTTCTACTCATATAGAATGAAAACTTACTTCAAAACCCACTTACCTATTTGGTTGTTTGTCAGGTCAAGTGTGCGCACGAATCTATCAACATCGAAAACTTCATTCGGTAATGCCTGATAATGAGAACTTAATTAGTCAATTTGTCATAAATAACTACTGCAAGCACACGATGTTCAAGTAAATTGGTCTCCGACATGCTTATTAGTCCAATAGTGCAAACATAAAGCGCCAAAAGCATCAAAGAGCATAGGATTAACCAAGAGTGGAATCTTTCAGTACCACCATTCTTGTAAGTTGGCATGACCTACATATTAGATTAAAATTATCAACTCGAATTGCCCAAAGCATCAGAGAATATAGCACTAAGTAAATATCGCATCTTCCTATGACGCCACTCTTGTAAGTCGACATGGCATCAAAACTCTCCAACATGCAATGTAACCTTTTTCTGAATTGTTTCGCTTCAATCACAACTATTGATGTAATAACTGCTTTCCAGATGATTTCAATACTGCAATACAGCTTTTTACAAGGAACGATTTTCCCATGGAGCATGTCGTCCAATAAGAAGAACGTAATTAACTCCAGTGGAAAAGGGTATTTCCCATGCAATATGATAGCCATAGAAACATTTGTGCATTTTATTATGCTAACGTAAAAAATCTTCTCGATATAACAGCATATGTTCATATCTCATCAAGAAAGTTCCTATTTTTATCTTCCACCTGACGCTCTAACGAATTCCCAGATTCTATCCAACATATTTATCAAAAAAACCCACAGAAACCCCATAATCCATGTAGATAACAAAGATCACAAGAATCGAATACAAATCTATTGTTCTATGTAGAAAAAACCCAGCAAATCACTGCCAAATCTATTTTATAAAAGGTGCGATCAGCCCTGGTGGAAACTGGGGGTTTCTAGATTAAGAACAACCAAATTAAACCGAATACCTTCAATTTAGAGTCGCGGAGAGCCACGATGCCAGTGGATTTCCATCTACCGACACGATTATCGCGGGAATCGACGCTCTTGCTGCTACAACACCCCATTTCTCGAAGGTTTTCCCTCGGAAATGGGATTAGAAGGTCGTCCTTTTTTCCCACGATATTTCTAACAGACGAGAGACAGTGGGGTCTTGGATTTTTAGTCTCGGATCTTGTTGTCCTTTTTCCATGTAAATATACAGTTTAATGAGGAGTTATATGCAATTATAAACGTTTTTAGAAGCCTTAATATCATCCTTATATGATAGCAAGGTAGTTATTCCATTGTCCTATTGTCACTCCTTTATCCTACGTGGCATCCTATGTGGCATCTGACATTCTACATGACATCCTATGTAGCTTGGGTGATTGGTTAGAGGTAGTGGGTGGGTGGTTGGTTAGGAGTAGTAGGTGGGTGGTTACCCTACCAGGTGGTAGGGGGCACCACTAGTACAATTATATATCAGTTTATCATCGTTGTATGAGGCTATGGTTATAAGTGAAACTTTTGTTGTCCTAGGTGGTGGAAGAATGTCCTAGGTGGAGCCTATGTGGCATGATAATTTTAGGTTGAGGGGTTTAATGAGAGGGAGTTATTGGGGTGGGGTTGGTGGTTACCTGCTACATGACAAGGGGCGCAACTAGTTTACTATATAAGATCTTATACCTTTTGAGAGACAAAAAGGAGTGATAAGAGTGGTGCTTACCCTTTCCTAGGTGACAAGGGGCCATCTAGTACTTTATAGGAATACTAGGTGGTGGGCCTAACTACTCGCCCCCACTATCTCTATTATAACTTACGCCACATCATCCACTATCCTTTTTTTTGTTTATTTAATTATAATTTTATATCACGTGTATGCCACGTGTGTATAAGTTTATGACTCAGATGATGAGTCATAAAAGTAACTACCCTTGGATCTTATAAGGTAGATAAGTATGTATGTTTAAAACTAATCTCCTGGCTTATATGATTATAAGGATGTATATTTAAAACTAACCCAGGGAAGATGATAAAAATATACAAAGTTAACTTAGAAAAATATACATGTAAATAAACTAATAGGAGGTAAACGGTTGTAACCGTTTTTGCTCCTTATAAGGTTGACTAGGTGGGCCCCCTGCCACCTGGCAGGGTAACCATCAATTTAATGGGTGATTCGGTTATAAAAACCGAATTTGATTAATGAGTTAGTATAGATATTATATATGATTGATTATAATAGATATCAACCTTATATAAGGATGTATATTTGAAACTAATATAGGGAATATGATAAAAATATACGAAGTTAACTTAGGAAAATATACATGTAAACAAACTAATATAAGGGAAACGGTTGTAACCGTTATTGCTCTTTATAAGGTTGATATTAGTGCCTTAAATCTAACTATATTTCACATTAGTCCTTAATTTTCTGGTAACAACATATTAGTCCATGTAAGGGGGCTGAAGTTATAAGCGTCCTCTCGGAAAAAGTATTGGAATTTTAAATTTTTTCTTAATATCTACTGATATTTTTTATTATTTCTCGCTAAAATTGTGAAAATGACTATATTTCTCTTGATATAGGTATTGAAACTTTGAAATTTTGTCCTTTCTCTCGTGGCCATTTTATTCATTTTTACATCTTAAATGCGTAGAGTACTATTTCCTTATATATATTTCGGATAGAGTATACGATATTGTCAAAAATCCAATAATGTGTATGAAATACAAGAGTAAGCCTGTTTGGTCTGTTGTATAAAAGAACTAGTGGGGTCCCCTGCCACTTGGGTGGGTAACCACCATCTCCCCTCATAACTCCCCACTAACCCCTCCTAACTCCCCTCTCCCTCACTATTACCCCTCCACATCAGTAGTCACATAGGATATATCTGCCACGTAGGACGCCAGTTAGGACAAATAAAAGATGCACTTCTTAACCATCCTGCTATATAAGGATGATATATAATATAATACTATACATTGGCATTGTAATATGGTGTTTGGTGTGACAGTGTATAATATTTTACGTTGAATTATTTAATACATTAGATATCGTATAACTTTTATATCACCTCCGAGTCGGTATAATTTTATACAAAACTCACATATCATCTTTTTTTTGATAGACACCACTTGTTGCTCTTATTTCCTCTTATTTAGCTGCATCTTTAATGAAAAATATTCTAGTCCATTCAAAATATATTATACTATAATAATTTATCTCACATCGTACCAAATACTGCATAACATTAGAACTATTATTAAACTATTCATTATATACCTTACACAATATATAAAATTATGCATCCCTATAACCAAACGGGTGACTAATATACTATGAACCCAAATTTTTTTTTTTTGTTTGATTAGTTCGGCTCGAAAGCTAGTAGTACAACTTACATCACACTATCTAAAACACCTAGCCCATCAACCTCCGACCAGGCAAAACAACTATCATACCGTCTACACCATCGGGCTACACCATCGGCTCTCGCATTACATTCCCGAGGGATAAACACAAAAGTAACAGAAGTAAAATAAAACATCTGGGACCAAATCTCACGAAGAAAGGCAACCGATTCAATATCCCAAGACCGGCGTCCCCTCAGGATGTCAACCGCGTGCAGTGAATCGGATTCGATAATCAACTGACCACGATCAACTGGAGCAACCACTAGAATAGCAAATTGAATAGCTTGAAGTTCCGCCTGTAAGACTGAACTCGCCTTCACCGTTTTGCCATAAGCCCATTTAGGAGAGCCGCCGTGTAGGAGACCGACCATGCCGACAGCCGCATTACCCTCACAGTAAGAAGCATCTACCTGAACGGTCAAGACACTTTCACTCTGTATTCGTTGTCTTTCTCCACCCGGCTTGAGCTTTATCAAAAACTCAGCTACCTGTCTGCCTACCCGCCTTGCAAGAACAGTCGCCGCTATCCCCTTCTTTTGAAATATGACATCATTCCGATCCTGCCAAATCCATCATAAAGCATATCCAATCAGCGCCTTCAGCTCCCGCTTTCCTTGTGTAGATCCTGCCGATGTCAACGCACCAAAAATATCATCAACCGACAGTTCTCTTCCAAGAACCCACTCCGGTGGCAAAACCAGCTGCAACACATCTTGCGCGTAGGGACATTCAAAGATAGCATGATTGAATGTCTCAACCGCACCACACCTTGGGCAACCACGCTCATAAAAATTGCAATAACGCCATAACAAGTCACGCACCGGCAACTTACCGTGACATAGTCGCCATATAAAGTGCTTAACACGTGGTCCAACTGGAAGATGCCAAATATTGCTCCACGACGCATCCTCCATGCTCTCCTTCACAAGACCCCCAAACTTCATTAAGAACAAATAAATAGATTTAGAAGTGATCACGCCGGGAGCCCCGTAAGCCCACCGACAGCTGTCCATACCTTGTCGCATCTCGACTTGTCTAATCTGCTCCGTAAGTAATGGATGAAAGCAAGAGGTCAAACGGCCCTCATTCCAGACACCATCATGCAGAAAATGGCTCAGCCTTTCCTTATCCCAATCCACCTCCATATTAAAATATGAAGGCCTGCGATCCAAAGGGTCTTCAAGAATCCAACAGTCACTTAAAACACTAAGTCGACTATCTTCCCCTGGTGAACAAACTAACCCTTTACGCAAATGATCCGCCGCTCGACAGAGATCTCTCCAATGGACCGACGAGGCAGGGAGGCCTCTAATCGAAGGCAACACCTCCCTCCATGCATATTTGGCGTGGGCCAAACAAGTCCAGACATTAGACTTATCCTCAAGAAAACATGACATTCTTCTAGCCTTCAAAGCCGACTGCCAAACCCGAAGGTTCCGTAGCCCCAAGCCTCCAACTTCTTTAGGCAAGCAAACCTTGTTCCAAGCAACAACAGTCATCCCTGATCGCCTTCCTTGCCATAGAAAATCACGGCAAATCTTCTCTATATGTCGCAAAATCCCCACCGGAATCTCAGTGGTAGCCATGACAAAAGCTGGAATCGCTTGGAGTACCGATTGCACCAGCACAACCCTCCCCGGTTGAGAAATATACTTGCCCTGCCATGATAGCACCCGGTTGGTCATCTTATCCAACAACTTCTCAAAATCAGCTCTCTGAGGCTTCTTGATGCACAGAAGAACACCCAAATACTCCCAAGTACCCTCGGCTACCGCCAAGCCCAGAATATGACAAATAGTAAGCTTTGTATCCCCATCTACTGTAGGTGAGAACCGAATACTAGATTTAATAGTATTCATTTCCAACCCCGACAATGCTTTGAAGGCCATAAGGAGTTGTTTAAGCTTCCGAGCCTCCGAACAAGTAGCTTCAGAGACAATCATACAATCATCTGCATAAAGTAAGTGCGATAGAGTAAAGTCTGAATGAAGAAAACGAAGTCCCCTCAGACCATTCCTCCCCTTTAAATGCAGTGAATGGCCCACACTCTATCAATATAGCTGAATTGGATGAACGGCATGCACAAGGGGTTCAGCTTATGGAAAGAGCTCTTGATGGGAACTTGCCAGCCTACTGTGCGGTAGAGGCCATGGAAGAAGGAGAAGAGGAGCTCCAAGATGGTGATGGAAGCACTGCAATGGTGATGTATATGGATCAGCAGTCAGATACTTATGATGGGAGGGTTCAGCTTGTGCAGAGGAAAAGGAAGTGTGGTCTTACTTCGGAGGAGCAATCGATTCCAGCTGCAGGTGTTTAATGTTGAACATAATGTTTTGGAATTGTAGGTCAGCAGGGCCGAAGCGAGTTGTGGATTCTTGCTTTAGATTATTTGCTGCCAATCGTTTGTCATGCATTTTCCTTCTTGATACCCTTGTTGCAGAGGATAAGATTGTATGGATACAGAGCAAGCTGGGGCGGCTTTTTGATTGCTTTGTGATTCCAGCTCAGGGCCGATGTGGAGGGATTGTTGCTGTTTGGAAGCCTGTTGTTGGATGTGTCTCTGTCCAATTTCGCTCAGTGCAAGCTGTGCATGCGGTCATAACTACGACCAATTTTGGTCAGTTGTCGGTGTCTGATGTCTATGGTGCTCGTACGGGCCAGGCGAGGCGGGAGTTATGGGAGATGTTGGACTTGTTCGGGAGAACTGGGTTGCCACATTTAGTCGCTGGGGATTTCAATGTTTTGTTATCGGCGAAGGAGAAGAAGGGTGGTATTCCTTTTGTTTTTGGGGAAGAAGAGCGGGAGTTCTTGCAATATATTTGCAGTAATGGCATGGTCGATCTTGGCTTCTCTGGTCAGACCTTCACTTGGTCTAACTGCCAACAAGGTGATGCTAAGGTTCTTGAGAGATTGGATCGGGCTCTGTGTAATCAGCAGTGGACGGATCTTATCCATTATACTGAGGTTCGGCATTTGGCGAGAATTCAGTCTGACCATTCACCTTTATTGGTTACTTTGAAAGATTTTGAAGTCTATGGTGGGGCTTCAGTTTTTCGTATGGAACAACACTGGATCAACTCGGAAGTGTTTGGAGGGGCTGTGGGCCGAATATGGAGAGGTAACTTTACTGGTTCAAGGCAGTACAAGTTTACGTCTAAGATTCTGACTGTAAAGAAGTTGGTGAAGAATTGGGACCGTAGGGCTGGAGCTTTGGATATGTTTGGAGTAGGCAAACAAATTGAGACGTGCTTACAGGACCTGTATGAATTGGAGGAGAAAGGGCTGGCATCTTCTAGGGAGGAGGATCAGATCAAAGAGCTTGAAGGTCGTTGGGAGGAAGTTATTGAGAGACAAGAGAAGTTTGCTGCACAGAGGGTTAGGCAGTTGTGGTTACGCACAGGAGATAGAAGCTCGAAATTTTTTCACAGATTAGTGGAAGGACGATCACATAAATCCAAGGTCCGTGAGATAATTGATGAAGCTAGGGAGTTTACCTCTGAACCTGAGGCTATGGGTGAGGTGTTTGCGAACTATTTTTCCGCCTTGTGGACAGATGAGGGAGGTGATCCTCCCTGTCATCTGCCCGATCTACCTAGAGTTCCAGACTCTTTGCATGACGATCTGGTTCGTGAGGTCAGTGCCAAGGAAATCAAGCAAGTTGTCTTTGGTATGGCTAAGTCCAAATGCCCTGGACCTGATGGGATTCCAGCTGAATTTTTTATCAAGTATTGGAGGGTGATTGGTGAGGAGTTTGTTAACCTCATTTGCCATTTCTTTCATACTAGTTGTCTTCCCTCATCTTGGAATGCTACATTTATTTCTTTCATTCCGAAATGTTGTTTTCCACAACAAGTCAAAGACTTTCGACCGATTAGCCTATGCAATGTGGGCTATAAGGTTATTACAACGATTTTGGCTACGAGAATGAAGATGGCTCTTGAACATGTCATAGGGTTTGAGCAGTCTGCATTTATGCAAAGTCGGTCAATACATGATAGTATTGACGCTGCGAAGGAGATAATGCACTCAATGCACCTAGCACCAAAAACTAAAAGCTTGATGGTCCTCAAGGTCGATTTACGGGCGGCATATGATCGGGTTCGGTGGAACTTTTTAGAAGATGTCTTGATAGCCATGAATTTTCCGAGGATTTGGGTTGCTTGGGTTTTGGCCTGTGTTCGTGGGCCTCTATTTTCCTTCATTCTCAATGGCAGGGTTCATGGCGCAGTGCGGTCTGGGCGGGGGCTGCGTCAGGGAGATCCTTTGTCTCCGTATGATAAGCAGTACAAAGTTAGCAACGTTACAAATGAGTTTTATTTTATTGTTTGGGATGCCAATCTCCTTGGCTCCGTTTGGTACGGGGATAGTTAACTCGGGATAACTTTTTTAATATTCCCCTTATTTCACACTTTATCCCTAAACACCCATAAAAAGTTATCCTCATTTCACATACTACTTAACCCAGAATAACTTTTATCTCAAAATAACTTTTATCCATGTACCAAACAGGGTCAACCGGCCAAGTGTTTCGAGTAATTAGATGAAAAAATATGCATAGATATTTGACCATTTGATTTGTGATAATTCTCAATATATGTTTCGTATTTTTCATAGTAACATTTCCAAAGTTTCTACAGCATATATTGTGAAAACTCATCACTTCTTTAGATATCCTAATTTTTTAGTATATATATTCAACTACCACTTAAGGATGTCCACGCCAGAATGCATAACTTAGTTAATCTGCCCCTTCCCTTACTAGTGCCCCTCGACCACCACCAATTCGCCGCCGGCGAGGTCCGTCGCCGGCGCGCTCCGCAGCAGACAGTGGTGCTGGTTTAAATCCTTTATAAGCATCCGTACACCCATATAAGACGACCCCCCTGGCTCCACCGCCCTCCTCGCCTTCTCCCCGAGCTGCACCGCCCTCCTCCTCACCTCCTCAACTTCCCCACCGCCGCCGGCGTCGGCGCCGCCCATGAACCATCTGACCTTCTCCGCTATCCTCCGCCACCCCATCACCACCCCAGCCTTCTCCTCCTCCCCCCAGACGAACCCCACCTCCGCCCCCATCGACACCCCCACTCTCAGTATCTCCACCACCAACCTCTCGTTATAGAACTGCTCGGCGAACAACGGCCACGTGAGAACCGCCACCCCGGCCGCTGCCGCCTCCGCCACCGAGCCCCATCCACAATGGCTCAAGAAGCCCCCCACCGCGTCGTGGCTCAGCACCGATAGCTGCGGCACCCAGCCCCTCACCACCATCCCCCTCTTCTCCACTCTCTTCTCCATCTCCTCCAACCAGCCCACCTCCTCCTCCTCCTCATCCCCTTCGACCACCCTCCCCATCACCCATATAAAGCTCACCATCGACTTCTCCAAACCGATCCCGATCTCCTTCGCCTGAGCCCATGGCAACAAGCTCAAGCTACCAAAACACACGTACAGCACCGACCCGGGTGGCTTCCCTTCGAGCCAATCCATGATTCGTGTCTCCATCTCCAACCCCTCCACCCCGCGACCCCTCTCGGCTCGATCCCCCTTGGTTCTATTGGCCATCGACACGGGCCCGATGGCGAACACCTTCTTGCCGGTGATCCTCTCGTAGTGGTCGACGTACCCCGGTTCCAGATCCGGGAAGGTGTTGACGACGAACCCCAAGGAGCTCTCTTGGGCCTGTCGAGCGGCGTCCAGGTACTCCTTCGTCCGGGCTCCGGGGAGAAGGGTCTCTATAACTTTGTCTCTAGTTAACGAAACCCGATCCGGGAGGCCGGGGACGATGAAGGGCTCGTTGGTTTCGGCGTGGGGACGGTGGAGGAGGAGCTGGAGGTCGATGAACAAAGGGAAACAGCCGGATCCAGGGAAAGTATATAGAGGGATGGAGAGTCGCGCGGCAATGAAGGAAGCCCAAGGGAGGGCGAAGTCGGCGATGAGAGCATCGGGGGGATTGGCTGAGAGGAGGTTGGAGACGTGGGGGACGAGAGAGAGGAGTGCGGCGGCGAAGAGATTCGAATGGTCGCGATACTGGGAGTCGGCGGAGGAGGGGAAGGGGAGCTGGTGGAGGCGGAGACGAGGGGGAGCGGCGGCGGATGAGAGGCGGGAGAAGAAGAGAGGGGTGAGGAGGACGGTGGCCTCGACGGCGCCGCCGCCGCCTGCGACGACGAGGCGGGCCATGTCGAGCATTGGAAGGACGTGGCCAGGAGAAGGGAAGGGAATGAAGTAGATCCGAAGTGAGGAATCGGATTCCCCATGCCTTGCCGCTTCCTTTAACGGGGCGGGTTCAACGATGGTGGACATTTGGGTGGACGTGGTTTCGGATTCGGATCCGGGTATTGGAGGATGGGAGGGGCTTGGCTGTTTGCTATCGTCCTATATGTATATATAGGGAGAGATCACGACGGAGAAGTGAAACTTAATACCGGCGGGAAGGCCGGAGATGAGAATGGTGCCGTTGTTCTATTTGTTTGTCCGATTCGGGTCGGATGCTATAGTAATTGAGGACAGACCCAATAAGGTTAGTATAGTCCAGATTCCGGTGCTAGGAGAGAACTATTGGATCTGTGATTTAGTATCTAAATCCGAATCCGATAAGCTTTTGGATGTGGGAGGTGTTGGCCGTTGAGAGTAGAGTAGAAGAGGAAGGAGGTGTAAAGGGTGTGAATCAATCTTTGAGACATGTCAGCCTGTTTATAGAAATGAAGAGAGAATACTTTTATTGGCTACCGAAACATAAGAAAATGAAGATGATATACTTGTAAAACTTCAACCATGGCAATACATCAATAATGGTAAAAATCTCAGTTCTACTCTTTTAGATGAAACAAAGGACACAACATACAAAGGTATAAAGATCACAATCACTAGCTATTGATCTGGAAACAAGAAACCAAGTAGAAATACTGAATCATGATTCGAACAAAACGACCCATCGAGAAAGAATCTTGACGACTACTGATCTAGGATAATTCTCATTAGGCGACGGCAGGCATGTCTTTGAGCCAGGCATCCAGCGGCTTCCCGATTGAGTACACGATGAATCCAATCTCCCTCAGCTCCTCCGGATCGACCACATTGCGACCATCGAAGAGGAATGCCGGCTTCTGCATGTTGTCGTAGATTCTCTTGTAATCGAGCTTCTTGAACTCGTCCCACTCTGTCAGGATGCAGATGCCGTGTGCGCCCTCAGTAGCTTTGTATGCGTCCCAGGCCACAGTCACCTGCTTCACGGCCGAAGGACTCATAGGCTGGAGGTGGATTGGATGATCCCAGTCGAACTTGTTCATCGCCAGGTCTCGCTGAATCTGGTCCTCTGTCACCTGAGGGTCATAGATACTGACCTTGGCCTTGTCTCCGAGAAGACCCTTGCAGACATCGATCGCGGCGGTCTCCCTTGTGTCACCAGTGTCCTTCTTGAATGCAAAACCAAGCACAGCAATCTTCTTTCCTGAGACAGTGTTGAACATGGACGCCACCACACGGTTAACAAACCGGCTCTTCTGGTAGTCATTGATCTTGATGACCTGCTTCCAGTAGTGAGCCACCTCTGGCAGGCCGTTGCACTCGCAAATGTAGACAAGATTAAGGATGTCCTTTTGGAAACAAGATCCACCGAAGCCAACACTGGCATTGAGAAACTTAGGACCAATCCTAGTGTCTTTCCCCACGGCATAGGCCACCTCGGCCACATCAGCGCCAGTAGCCTCACAGAGTGCTGAGATGGCATTGACTGACGAGATCCTTTGCGCCAAGAAGGCATTAGCGGCGAGCTTGGATAGCTCGGCGGACCATAAATTAGTTGTTATGATACAATCCTCCGGTACCCAGTTCGCATAAACACTCTTCAATGCTTGCACAGCCTTCTGGCCCTCTGGGGTCTCCCGTCCACCAATTAGAACTCGATCAGGCTTGAAAAGGTCTTTAATGGCTGTGCCCTCAGCAAGGAACTCAGGGTTTGAGAGGATCTGGAAGTTAATTCCCTTGCTATTGTGCATCAAGATCTTCTCAATAGCCTCAGCAGTCTTGACCGGAACAGTTGATTTCTCAACCACAATCTTATCGGACTTTGCAACGTCGGCAATCATGCGGGCAGCGCTCTCCCAGTAGGTGAGATCGGCAGCCTTGCCAGCTCCAAGTCCGCGAGTTTTCGTAGGGGTGTTCACTGAGACGAAGATGATGTCAGCCTCAGAGACATGCTTCTCAATGTCGGTGCTGAAGAAGAGGTTCCTCCCTCGGCACTCCTTGACCACATCGTCGAGGCCCGGCTCATAAATCGGAAGCTGGTCGCTGTTCCATGCCGAGATACGGGGGACTGAGATATCGACAACAACCACTTCTATTGCTGGGCACTTGAGGGCAATGACGGCCATTGTTGGGCCACCGACATAGCCGGCTCCAAGGCAGCAGATCTTCACCATATTTCCTGTCGATAATACATAACATATAGATTTGAAAGAAATCAAATAACATCTGTCTACAACATACTAAAACTTATGGATCCATAAACAAGATGGAAGCTATCACGATTTAGAGAAACAATATTGATCCGACCACAAGAACATATCTGCCACCTTAAAACAAAATAGCTTCAGATGTACAATCCTTAGATGAGCCAAATGCTGTGTACAAATAAAAATAACAAGAAAACCACAATACTAAAAAGATCAAGGCAACATAAGCTTGGATCTTAAAGAGCAATATAAATACACCAAAGCTTGATCAGCCGCAAAGATTCCAACTTGATTGCATGCATTAGATCTAAGAACATCTTCAGTTCGTAAATATATCAAACACCTATCTGGCACACCTAAACCACAGATTTATGCCAATTTGAATCTGAAAACGGTTGCAAAAGAGACTAGATCCGTGATCCGCCTTAACTTTCTTACATCCTTCGTTGCCACAGACAACAAGAACAGAGAGATTTCCTAATTAAGAGATCCTTCCTTCCATTATGTGTATAATCATTTCCACAACCTCAATCTAAAGATCCACCATGCAATCCAATCCATATAAATTTCCTCAGATCTACATCTCGGATCAACTGAGAAGCAAACCACAAGAAAGACCCACACAGATCCAATCAAAGAGCCCACAAAGCCATATACCCCGCAATCGAAGAGGATACGAGAGACAATCAAAACCAAGCTCCAAAACACAATCAAACAAATGGGCACCTTAGAAAACTAGATTTATGCAAGATCCAAGCAGCAAAACACAATCTTGAGAAAGTTTACCTGATTGATTACTCCCTCTTCTATTTGGTAAGCAAAATTGTCTAGCAAATAATGAGATTTCTCCACACTATGGGGAAAGAGGGCGAGAGAGAGAGAGAGAGGGAGGGAAAGAGCGAGCGAGCGAGCTTAAAGAGGAGGTTATGGAATTCCCTGAAGAGAAGAGGAGGTCTTCCCACCTTCTTAAATACCCAAAACCATGTGAGATCTAGCCTTCCTCCTTTCAATAACTAACCATACACAAAGTCAGATGTGAGAGCTGAGGTGAGGTGGACAATTCTATATGATTTTACAGCAAACCATAGCTACCAACCAAACCATATTATTACCATCAATAATGTTTTGTGTACACGACAGATGACATTTGGCACGTTTAATGCACATATCACATGATCGGTAGTTTACTATCAATTTTTTCATCTAATTTATCGATAGTGGTTTACTGATATATTAGATTAATAAATCGGTAGCTAACTATCGATTGAATTGTACCGGTAATGAGGTAACGATTGATTGATAAAGTCCATCGGTATCTCACTATCGATAGACTAGATGGATAATTTAATAGATTATTAGTGTTTACACCAAATGCAGTAAACTTATTCACTGGTACACCAATATATGATGTTTTAATGGGTAAACACCATTTTCAAGCAGTTATGGACAGTAATAATTGGTGCACTGGAGATCCTTCGGGAGCTTTCAAAGTTTAATAATATTCTTTTCCGTCTATATATCCACCTGTAATGCGACTGTTGATTCTCTATTGATTTCTTTTGTGCATATATCCACTTTTGTCTAGGATTGATGTGTAAAACCAGTTGTTTTTATGAGCCTTTTAATGGATCTGTTTGATATGGGGTTAGAAAAAATGAGGTTAAGGAGGAATAGGATTAGAAAAGGTGAACTTAAGGAATGAGGATAAGAAAAAATAGAGTAATGATGGTAGGTGGAATGGGGATAAACTAGTAATGACTCGGAGGATAACCCTATACCAAACAGAGGTTTAGGGTCATTTTCTCAACAAAAAAAAAAAAAAAAAACATGATATGAGAGCTGAGCTCTTGACACTATCAATTTATCTCATTGATCAACATATTTCATGTGTGTTTTGACTCGTGAATCATTCAAATCCATACAGGAGAACGCGTGCTAAAGGATAATTTAATGCTAAATAGAGATCTTTTCATTATCTTAGACTTTGGAAATATCAAGTGATTTTCAGTGCTAAAAATCCTATGTTCACAAATGTGTTACGAAAAATTGAAAAAATAAGAGAGAGTTTGGTTTGGAAAATTTAATCTCTATTTTTCGTGTTTTTTTTTCTGCTTTTTGTGTTTGTTTTTTTTTTTGTCTTCGAATTTCTAGAAACTGTATTCGGTTTGCAATGTTGAAAGGCTATTTTCTGGAAAACGGAAACTGAAAGGGTAAAAGCGACAATTTGAATTTTCATATTTATTTTGAAAATCAGACTTCTTAGTTTCTAGAAATTGTTTTCAAAGAAACCAAACTCGTTTTCAGCATATTCTCAATTTCATAAATTAAAAAAAAAAACAAAAATAGCCAAGCCAAACAACCCCTAAATTTTGTTTGGAACTTTCCAACCCAAGATTACATTAAAAACATGCTTAAAATGCTCCATTTATCTCACTAGAAGCTCATCAAAGTTATCACTATAAAGCCACATCTTGTTGGAAAAAGAAGAAGAAGAAAGCCACAGTTCTTTTCCTCTTCTTATGAGTGATTCTGATTTAGAAGAAGCTTTTGTACCACATTCCTTCAGAAACAAGAGAAAGCTTCAGACAAGCCTGGATGTTGATTGGTAGATGCGAAAAGGAGGGCTTAGAGTGAAACATAAGCAAGCATAGAGACCCATCAACAACTGCAAAGATCCAGATCTGAAATTAAGGGGAAGAACAATTACTTAATAATGTACAAGAGTTCAACGTGGAAAAAATCAATGAGACAGGAATGCCACCAAACTAGATTAATAAAAGAGGATGGTTTGATGGATGTGTAACAATCACCCTGCATAATAGGACTTTGATTGGGATAGTACTCCTATGTGTCTAACATCCAACTCTCAGTGATATTATTAGGAGGAAAAGTAGTGGCTTGGATGTTAGCCGCATTGGTTGTGTACATGCACATGACATGTATCCAAATCTTTTTCCGCATAATAATTATAGACGATGGAAAGCCGAGCAAAAGAAAAGGATAGTTAATTAGACCGTATAAATTTGAAACTCACTCATTCCTGTGACCTTAAACTAGTGACGAAGTTAGACGCGATATCATCTTCGTATATATGAGCCCACACGCCAATTGAAGCTTTTGGATGGAGCAGTGAAACTCTAACGAGGAATGTATGTGTGTGAGAGAGATGTGTTAGCCTTGTAGGTATTCTTTCATTTTTTACTAGAGTACTTGAGTTTATATCAAATTAGGTGGGAGCATCGTCTTTCACTAATTATCATCTCTTTATTAACCACCCAATAACCGTTATCTTTCAAGTGTCTTTATCTTAATCATATGATATATCCAGTCTTAACTTGGATCAGTCATTTCTATTCGTCTGATAGGATACACTTGATTTTATATAATAGATATATAGTTCATGTTGAATTATTTATAAACAATTCAAAAAAAAAAAAGGTATAAATCTGTCTTGAGTTCTAATTATAATGTATATATACACACGAGAAAATTATTAGAAGAATTGTCTGATTGATCTCAAACCCTCCATTCGATTAAGATTTGTATATCACAAAAGTTTTTATGTTGTTGCATTGAGACAGTGATGATAGGAACTCAAGACAAACTTATAGTTGGGAGATCTACAAAGTAGGAAAAATAATAATGGTGTTGTTCAGCTAACCTTTATTTTATTATTTATTTATTTTTGTGATCAGTTGTGCCAAATGCCTTTTGTTACACAAAATTCCTTACATATTGTCCCCCAAGACAGTCAAGCTAGGGCCTAGCATCGTTACTCCGCCAGAGCAAAACATCACTGTGACTACCCATACATGCTAGCCGGTCTAAAACTTAACTCATCAAAACATGATTGTGGCGCATAGTGAGTGTGAAAAAATAGCCTTCGACGGAGAGACGATCGTCCTTTTTATGGGAGAGAAAATCAGAATTCTCAAAAAAAAAACAACAACTCAAAAGTTAAAAAGAGATAGGAATTTCATGCGAGCCAAATTATTTAGTTTTTCATCTAAAATTTTGTTTGGTCCGTCGAAATTGATCTTGTGATCACTTTGAGAATATCTAACGTATATATTTTAATCGAATTATTTGATCTTGCTGATGCGGTAATTAGGGTCAAGAAAAAATCCCATCAAATTTTTAATACGAAGAGAAATTTTGGGATTCATGAATGTGTGTGAATAATAACGGGTGAAAATATCAGAAACAAGGTGGACCCCATATTTCTTGGGTTGACTTTGAATAAAAGATACCACCGCCGTCACGTAATCTGACACGTGGCGCATTTCTAACGCACAGTTGTGATGAGCACGTGCCGACCAATAAATGACAGACGACCAACTCCATGGAGATCTTATATTTTCCATAACAAAAACCCTTCAGCCGAGGGTGATGAGATAAATTTATATTTCTCATAAAAAGCCTCAAAATTCTGATTAGAAAATAATAAAGCAAAATTTAAGAATTTACTGTTTTCAAGTAATTTCTATACTAGTCATCCACTACGTTAATTAGTTAGAATTTCTCACCTACAACACCAAAATTGTAAGGAAGAATTTGCACATTAAATCTAATTTTTTTTCTCGTTTTGACAACTTTAGGATCATTGTAAAAAAAGAAGATACTAAACAACTCTAAATTAAAAAAAAAAAGTGAATTTAATACGCAAAGTTTTCGAGATATGAGAGTCAATGATTAACAAAAACAAATTAATCTCATACTTCAATGTTGTAAATAACATAAGTAGCCAATGTCAATCATGGTAAGGTTGAAAAAGAATAGCTCTATATATGATAGTTACAGACAAGGAAGACAAGAGCTTGAAGCTGAATAATTACAACTAGTTTGTGCTACAACATATATATGAGAAAGCTTTCAGGTCACTTTATTTCTGAAGTAATATACTTTCCGATATATCGGTGTATGCACAGACCGCCGCCACAGCAATGCCTTCCCAACTTCGACAACAAGGGGTGGTCAAGGACATGAAGCTACTGCTCTTCATCCGGAGAAACGTTACCGCCCAAATCTGATCGGTATTTGCAGCATTTTTATGAGGATGAACAGAAATTGAGAAGCTTGGTCAGACCCTATCCAAGCCTCAGGGCCATTTCCTGAAGAAGCGCCCGTTTCTGTGATGCTGTGATAACATGGTTGGTTTCAGCATTTTCTAGCACATCAGTGATTATAGCAGCAGCATGTCCTAAAGGTTCCTCGGCTGCTCTCTTTAACATGAAAGCCTTCATAATGGAGGGTATAAAAACACGAGAAGGGGGAAAGAATCAGTAATCAGAAAACAATAAGCCAGCATCAGAAGTGAAGGACACTTGCAGCGATCTTTGCATTATCGTGAGAGTGTGAACAACTGAGTGAGTGATGATGACCTGGCCATGATGTGCGATTTCTAATTTACAAGGCTGTTGGAACCAAGGTTCTCCATCAATTTGAACAGGTAGAGGCGCAAAAAGCTGAATCTTAATGGATTGCCCTTGTGCCAGCCTCCGAGCTCGAGAAAGCCCAACCTACAGCCACAAGCAACTTCAATATTCGCTTCGGAATAAGTCTAACAAAAGCTCCACGGAATGAGATTAAACCATTTGACTGAGAAACTGATTCCTATAACAGTCAGGACAAAGCCAGCATGAATACTTCTAATCACATAACCAAAAGGTACAATAGAAGCATGTGAGAATTTCCTTCTTACCCGAAGCTTTCCAAGGTGCCATGTTCCACTGATACTAACAACTTCTAAAATCTTGTCATGCATGGATTGTGGCTCAAAGTTGTCATAGTTCTCCTCGTCATTTTGCCATAAGTCAACCCCTCCCATGTAGCTTCCGATGTTAGCAACAAGAACACCTTCTGCATCCTAAAATGTTTCAAGAAAAAAGCTAACTGTGAGATCATGCAGCTTGGTTAGTAGCGTGAAGGAACTTAAGTGATAAGGCACGGCAATAAAGTAGCAGAAGACAGACAAATTTCTATGGTAAAATTGGCGGGGAAGCTTCACAATCCAAAAATACATTAAATAGATGGACTTGATGATTAAACCATAAATCAGTAGCAACTTCCCGATTTAAGTGCTATAGCATATACCACGATTGCCTTGAATCATCTGATTCAGACACCTAAGTGTGCATTGATTGGGAGATAGACCTAGAAAGTGCTAACTTTACGATCAATGTCTTGGAGTTTAAAGGCATGCCCTCTAGCAAACATCAACTATCTTCCTTCTACTACCTTAATATAAGTATACTGGAAATCCAGGCCAGATTAAGACTCGACATCCCAGACCAATAATCACACAAGGATTTTGGTTAGGCTCCTTTCCATATTAACTAACCATTGACAATAGCAGCAAACACAATCAATTAATTTAGAGGGGATAAATGATATGTAACAGCAAGTCATAAAAGCTTGGTCAATTCTCCCATTATCCTTCTGAAAATATTCATGTTGCACGTTGATCCCATATGGTCATCTAAAAGACCAGTAGATGATGACTATGATAAACAGTATTCCTACAGATTATGTAGCAATTAGCAAAGAAACAAAGTTTCTCAAGGATTCATATTCATACCACTGATTTTATGCACAATTTCGTATATCGTAGAGCTTAAACTATCATTAACAAGCATGTGGACAAAAGGAAATTGATATCTACCCCAACAAACCCATTCTATTCAAGTTACTAAAACTTGACGCTTCCTGCAATTAAGTCAATTTCACATGTGACATCCGATTCTGTGTCATACACGCAATGAGAGAAACAAAATTCACGAAGTGGAAGGGCAGAAAGCAGGTTTAGTACTATGGAGAGAAAAAGAACTACGATGCTTCCCTTCATGGGGAAGCTTAATAAACTTCTGAGTTCTGACCATAGATGATAAAACTGAAAGCAAGAATATGAAAACACTGGCATTTAATAGAATAAGACGTGTTCACAATAATTTTCTCAGCCTACAAATAAAAGCACAGACGTACCTCAGGAACCTCTATCTCGGTGCCATCTACCTCTAATCTGATCTGCCATGGAAAGTCTGCGAAAGTCCTGTCCATGATATTTTTTGCACCTTCTCTAGCATAAAGCACTTTATTGACAAACTGCAGTCATGATGGCTTCTTTCAGATCAAGGCTAGATAATCGGAAGCAATGCACACTTAAGCATCCGCATCATATCAAACCGATAAGACATGAGAAATCTTTATGTTTAGGACAAGCCAGGTATCTGAATGTGCATTATAAAAAGTGCAATAGGCA